>CAUYQV010088763.1:0-89642 GCA_963574575.1 Galagoides demidoff
GGAGGACACTCCCGCTAGTCCTTGATGCCTGAGCAAATGGCTCCCCTTCATTCTTTGCTCACCTCTCCCAGCCCTGTATACACAGGCATCGTTTGTGTGCACACGCACACACAGACGTGCACATGCACACAGACATGCACATGCACACAGACACACACAGACACACGTGCACATACACCTCCTCACAGTGCACACACAGACGTGCACACGCACACAGACACACACAGACACACGTGCACATACACCTCCTCACGGTGCACACACAGATGTGCCCACAGACACACGTGCACATAAACCTCCTCATGGTTCACACACAGACATGCACATGAACACAGACACACAGACACACGTGCACATACACCTCCTCACGGCGCACACACAGACATGCACATGCACACAGACACACACAGACACACGTGCACATACACCTCCTCACAGTGCACACAGACACACGTGCACATACACCTCCTCACAGTGCACACACAGACATGCCTAGAGACACACGTGCACATACACCTCCTCACAGTGCACACACAGACATGCCTACAGACACACGTGCACATACACCTCCTCACAGCGCACACACAGACATGCCTACAGACACACGTGCACATACACCTCCTCACAGTGCACACACAGATGTGCATATGCACACAGACACACACAGACACACGTGCACATACACCTCCTCACAGCGCACACACAGATGTGCACATGCACACAGACACACGCAGACACACGTGCACATACACCTGCTCACAGTGCACACACAGATGTGCCCACAGACACACGTGCACATACACCTCCTCACGGTGCACACACAGATGTGCACATGCCCACAGACACACACAGACACACGTGCACATACACCTCCTCACAGTGCACACACAGACATGCCTACAGACACATGTGCACATACACCTCCTCACAGTGCACACAGACACACGTGCACATACACCTCCTCACAGTGCACACAGAGACACATGTGCACATACACTTCCTCACGGTGCACACACAGACATGCACATGAACACAGACGCACGCAGACACACGTGCACATACACCTCCTCACGGCGCACACACAGACGTGCACATGCACACAGACACACACAGACACACATGCACATACACCTCCTCATGGTACACACACAGACGTGCACATGCAGAAACACACTGCACACATGCACATACAGAGACACACAGAAACAGTCCTTGCCCCTCCCTCACACGGAGTATCCCTCCAGTGGCAATTGCCTGCACAGTTTCACACCATAAACATTTTACGAGGCCATGTACTTAGCTTTGTGATTATAACTCTGAATGTCTACATGAAATTCCCTCAATGATGAGCCATAATTTACTAAATCAGCTTTGTGCAGATGGGTGTTTTGACGACATTTTGCCACCATGGGGGGGGCGCGTGTTGACAATGCCCCACTCTACGTGCAGCCTCATCCTTCAAGGATGGACAGGCTCTCATGGCTCCTCCTCAGGCCGGGATACTTGCAGTATGGTGGAGCCACATGTGTTCTTTGATATTTGGGAGCTTTAAACCATCAACCACTGAGTTCCAGGGCCCCTGGGCACTGGCCTCCTTCAGCTCCTGAGGGCAGGATGTGCTGCTCCCTGCCAACCCCACCCCTCATGCAGCAGCTCCTGGGAGGCCCTCAGAGGCTTGTTGAGCCAAACACAGTGGCTGCCAGTCTCCTGCCAGGCTCAGACTCTCACAGCATGGTTTGGTGGGTGCCACAGGCAAGTTGGGCCCCAAACCACCTGTCCTCCCTCTCCAGCCCACACTGCCAGCTTTCTAGAAGGCTTAGGGGAGCTGGCTGGCTCACAGCTGCCTGCACGGGGTCTCAGGTAGCCTGTCCCACACCTGGGATGGATGTCTAGGTCCAATCAGACCTGTCTTGAGGTAATTAGCGCTCATGGTCTGAGGTTGTCCATAACCAGGGAGGCGTGGGGGGTGGGGGTAAGGCAGCCCTAACTCCCACTGGCTGGACCCTGTGGGATGCAGCTCCCTTCCCAGGGTCCTGGAGGGTGGGGAGACACAGGGCCTGGGAGGCATTCCAGAAGGATCTACAGAGCTCAGCAGGGAGTGGCCAACAATGTGGACCCCCCCGCCACAGCCCCAACTCAGGCTAATGGACATGCAGTGCCCCAGAGCTGCAGCTTCCAATCCCATCCCTGGGACCCAGGTTTGACCCTGACCTCAGCCCACCGCAGGCCATACTCATCCTAAGAGAAGGGTCCAGCCGGCTCTACAGCCCGACATACAGTAAAACAATCCAAGGAAACAAACGTCGGGACTGTGAAGACATCCAATAATTCATAAGTGTGTTTGTTCCTCCCAATTCTCATAGGAAGTGCTGACAACCACAGCTAATAAAACCAATAATTACATCCAGAAGGTGGAATAGTACAGAAGCCGGGAGAGAGGGAAGCTCTGCAGACACTATCACTGTGGGGCTGGATGCAGCTCCCAGCCCCTGGGAAGCAGAGCCGGGAGAGAAGAGAGTTCTGCAGACACCATGGCTGTGGGGCCCGGGGATGAGTGCAGCTCCCAGACCTGGGGACACAGAGCTGGGAGAGAGGGAAGTTCTGCAAACACCATGGCTGTGGGGCCGGGTGCAGCTCCCAGCCCTGGGGACTCAGAGCCAGAGGGGAGAGCTAACACTGTCGCCACAGCCAGGATTTGGAAAAGACTATGCAATGAAACCACAGGCTCTGACAGAAGGTGCGGGGGCCCACACCTCTCCCAGGGAGCACCATCTCGCAGCCAGATTCACTGGACAGAGGCCACGTGGCATCCTGAGCCCCAGAGAAGAACAGCCCCCAGTACCCATCCTATCCCCTGGTCTGGCAACAGGAAGGAAAAGGGCCATACACTAGAGAAGACACAGCCAGGCCCAGACCATGATGTCCTTCTCCCTTTCAGCAAACCTGCAGAGTTACCCATAAGATGCTCACCTTGGGAGCGGGGGCAGCTCCGAGACCCTGAATGACCAGTCCGAAGGACAGGCCAGAGGGGAGTGGCTGCTCCAGAGGCCCCCCTGCCTCCTGTGCTGGCTCTGGCAGCTCAGGAAGCTGCTGTTGCTCAGCCCTGCTGTAGGGCCTGGGTCCAGGGAGGGAGAGGGGAGGCCAAGAGCACCTCGGACATCCACAAGACACTCGGGCCTAACTGCCCCTTCCTTTCTCAGAAGGAGGAAATGGGACCCAGGAAAGTCCCAGACCACCAGCCAATGGCAAGTTCAGGGACCGGTCCTCTTGCCCACCCAGCCGGCTGTCCAGGGCATCAGCCACACCCTATATGAGACGTGGACACCACCAGGGATGACCCCACACGCCTCGTGAATTGTTTGTACCTTGTGAGGGGAATTTCCAGTTTCTATACCACGTGCCTGAGGGCACCACACAGATTGTGCTGGTGCATCTTTTATTAAAAACATCATGATTAACACACACGGTGTTCCAGGCTGTCAGTGCCCAAGGAGAGACGCTTCCTCACCCACCATGCAAGGGGGTGGCGGAGCCCCTGAGGGTGCCATCCACCCAGCCAGGGCTGACTGCCCAGTCTGAACTCAGGAGCTCCAGGGAGAAGGTTTAAACTCAGGAGAACCTGACCCTTCGGACAGGAAGAATACTCTTCAGCAGCTGCTCTTCTCAGAGCTGGGGACCAGATGAGACTCCACAAATGTCTCTGGATGCAGCAGCCATGGTGGGGTGGGGCACAGGAACCAGGCACAGTGAGCCCAACAGAGGGGAAGCTCGGGGCCCTGCCAGAGCACTGCAGCACTGACCCTTTCGGGGATGGACCCTTTCTGGGGTGAGGGCCCTCGGGGCCAGAATTCTCTGCAGGCATTTCTGGAAAACCATCTGCAGAGTCTCAGAAAACCCTATTCACGTGTGATTTTTCTTTCCTCCTGTGTTCTAAAGAAATTTTAAGATTGTGCTAATTTGCATTTGTAATGTTTAGTTCTTTTACTTGCAGGAGGCCACCAAGTACCTCAGGCTTCAGCGCTCACTCAGCCAGATCCACCCTGCACAAGCAGGAGCCTCCAGAATAGACCCTTATGGCCCCTGTGCTCCTGGCGAGGTCCTGTGCCTCCGTCAATACCCTTCAAAGTCCAAGGCAGACAAGACTCCTGGGTAGAGACTCTTCCAAGGAACATGTTAGGCTGCATCCAAACTCTGCTATGGAGGGGGCAACCCAAGGGCACATGGGGGGGGGGCTTTGTTTAGTTTTCCCAGCACCACTGTCTTTCCCAGGCACCTTCCCTTCCACCACAAACTGTCTCCTCCTTGCCCCCACATGCTCCTCTGCTGACCCCTCTGGACTGAAGTTTGGCCCCACTCCCAGGTCTCCAGGCCCCAGGGGCACATGTTGAGTTGCCCTGAGAACCCTCCCTGCCTCTGTTCTGGGGGGAGGCAGCACTGGGGTGGGGGGCACTGCAGCTCAGCCAGCCACCAACTGTGGGGTTCTGCAGGCAGATGTCTCAGGGTCTCCTGACGCCACAGAGATAGGTTGAGGAACCTCTTCCCTTTAAAGATGATCTCTCCTAGGCTACAGGGAGTGGTGAGGTGTGGTCAAGAGACCCACTGGCCACTCCAACACCCCCTCCAAGCCAGCGTGAGGCTGCCACAGGCTCAGAGGGTGGCAAATGTTAGAGCAAGGTCCAAACCCACATTCAGAGCGTGTCATCCTGGTCAGCGCTGGGCCAGACCTGGGGGTCCAGTGCCTGATGCACAATCATCATGTTACCTACCATGAGATGCCATCTCCGTCCAACAAGCCTGTAGTCTCCAGGCACAGTGATTCGCACCTGAAGTCCAGCACTGTGGGAAGCTGAGGCAAGAAGATCGCTTGTGGCCAGGAGTTTGAGACCAGCCTGGACAACATAGCAACACCCCGTCTCTAAAAAATCAAATAACTGGATGAGGTGGACACATGGGCACCTGTGGTCCCAGTGACTCAGGAGGCTGAGGCTGGAGGACCTTTTCAGACCAAGAATCTGAGTTTGCTGTGAGCTATGATGACACCATGGCACTCCAGCCCCAGTGACAGAGTGAGACTCTATCTCAAAAAGAAAAAAAAAGAAGTGCTGACGGTCTCTTGGCTGCTGGGGATGGATGGTCAAGCCTTGCCTCATGGCTAGACGAGCCCTGGGAGCTCTCAAACCCTCGGGTGCCTGCATCTGAGCACCACAGACTGGACATGGTGAGAAGGCCTGGGATGTTGGTGCAAGGAGGAGACACGCAGTGAATCACATCTCAAAGGGCAGGAGAGAGGCTGGGGGCCTCAGGTGGAGAAAGTGAGAGAGAACCCCAGCACTCCTCTGTTCACCAGCCAGAGCACGTGTGCACACCTGTGTACACACACATGCATACTTGCAATGCACATGCACACATGCATATACACATGTACATACCCCTGCACACACATGTATGCACACCACACACACGCACACACAGCATATGCACATGTACACACACCACACACATGTACACATATGCATACACACATGTACATACACACACATGTACGCACACCACACACACGCACACACGCATGTACACACACTGCACACACGCATATACGCATGTACACACACCACACATACATGCACACATATGCATACACACATGTACATACCCCCGCACACACATGTATGCACACCATACACATGCACACACAGCATATGCACATGTACACACACCACACACAAGCCATTGCACGTACGTGTTCACAGTGCACACACCCATGCGTGCCTGTAAGTACACACAGGTGCACAGAGCCACAGCAGTTCTGTTTCCTAATCTTGCGTTTAGTTCCTCAGAATCGTTGCCAGTGATCCTCTCCCCCGTGTGCCCACAGGGTCTACCACAGTCGCATCCTGACGGGGACCACTCAGGATTCTGAGGGATGGCTGTCTGGTGACGACCATGGTGGTGACATAGAGGAAACAGTCAGTCAACGGTGACAGAATCTACTCCGGGATGTTTATAGAGACATTTTCCCAAGTATGGAGCCCATGTCTGACTGTGGAGGGCCCAAGCCTTGAGCACAAGGTCTTTAACTTTCCTTTCATTGATGGAAATGCTGCTGCTCAACCTCTCTGTCCAGTGAGAAACAGAAGTAGATGCTTAAAAAGTAGTGAATCGTTTTAAGAACTCCGTGTCAGAGCTGTTGGGGGCAGGGAGGGGTGGGGGGGCCCCCCCGCGTCCTGGAGAAGCACACCTACACGATTGAAGGGGACTCAGGCTGGGAAGCCTCGACCAGCTCTGGGCGTGGACACCTCCATGCCAGGTCCTATATGGCAGTGTCCTCAGGAACCCGAGCCAGTGCTGGTGGGGGAAGAATCTGCAAGGACTTCTCTTTGGGTTGTGAAGTAATTTCCAGATCAAGGATGTAGTCTTGGGCTTATTACACTGGGAGACTAGAGATCCTGTAATTGGGTGGACGCTGAGTCTGGGGTCACGGAGCGTTCTTCCCCTCTGTTCCCCATCCTGGCGGCATCCAGACCGTGCCCCTGGCTGCACCCTCCTGGGCCTCCCTCAGGTCACAGCTAGGCAACATCTTCCTCATGTTTCCATAAGTCCCTGAGACCACATTCCCCTCTCATAAATTTCTCCCCCAGCTTGAAATACATATAGTCCAGTGTGACTCTCTGTAACATTTCATAATTAGCAATTCTAAATGAAATGAGCTTCTCAATTATGTCAGCAGCATCAATTTGGATACAAAGAGCAGCACATTGATTACTTTTATTCACAGTTATTGGCCTTACCCCCTCCAAAAACAAACCAACAAACAAACTCTACAGAACTTAAATTTCTCCAGCAAGTATATGTCACCATAACGTCCACTGAAATGATGGGAAATTGAATGGTTTGTCTTCATGAGGAAAATGTTATGATTCAACAGAAACTGGCTATGGCTATCCACGGAGGACAGGACGGATCCCCAGGCTGTACACTCCACGGCCGGGACCGACGCTCCATCTTTACGCTCCTCTCATTTCCAGGACAACGGGGACGTGGGCTAAGAGGAAGCTGGGTTAACTTAACGACTACTGCCATTTCAAGCTCCAGAAATCTGCTCGCTTAACCCTCCAGGGAAAAGTCATGTTCTACTAAGATCAAGCCACTCGCTTAAACAAAGGAAAACAGGAGGAGAAGCAGGCTGCTGCTGTCCACCTGCGTTCCCATCACCCCTCATGCCCAGCGGGGGGAAGGTGCTGGAATGAGGGTCTGGGTGGATTCCCCCGGGGGCCACATCCACAGGCTGAGCCAGATGGGCAGGAGGGGCCGCTGCCAGCACAGCCCCAAGATGGCCCCAGGGGCAGCCCCTCCGTCCCTCTGCCAGGCCAGGTCTCTACTAATTCGTGTCCCAGCACTGACCACTACTCAGAGCCATGAGAGCCCCAACCAGCTGCCCAGGCCTGGATGCCCACTGGTCAGAATGGGAACAGCAGCATCTCTGTCCCACTGACCTCAGCAAAAGCCTCCACGGGTGTCCTACCTCCATCCCTGGATGCACAGCAGCCAGGGGTGCCTGTCTGCTACAGCAGCCGGGACAACACACTGCAGACTGCACAGCTCAAAATGAAACTTTGCTCACAGTTCCAGCGGCCAGAAGCCGCAGACGGAGGAGCGGGGTCGGCAGGGTCGGTTTGTCCTGAGGGCTCACCCCTTGGCTGCTAGAGGCCGTCTTCTCCCTATGTCCCTGTCCTGACCTCCTCTCCTTATCAGGATTAGGCCCCCCCCATGTGACTTCATTAGCTTAATCATGTCTTTGAAGACCTGTCTCTAAAAATTGTTACATTCTGGGGTGTGTGAATAAATTTCCACATAGAAATTTGGGGGGAACCAGATAGGCAGTGGAACCTGGTGGGTCTAGGTGTGGGCAGGACCCCCACCCTGGGTACACACCACTCTGCAGTGGTGACCCTGCTGGGTCTGGGCGTGAGCAGGACCCCACCCTGGGTACACACTACACTGCAATGGAGCCCTTGGTGGGTCTGGGCATGGGCAGGACCCCCACCCTGGGTACAGACCACACTGCAGTGGTGCCCCTGGTGGGTCTGGGTGTGGGCAGGACCCCCACCCTAGGTACAGCCCACACTGTAGTGGTGCCCCTGAGAGAAAACTCTTGAGACTTTTGACCAGATGAGAGGATTTGATCCCAGACAGGAGAAAGTACACAGAGCAAGTGCATTTGCTGGAGATGACAGAAAACAGACAGAGGACAGCACAAGGCTGCTGCCCGTGGGGTCAGCCGTCTAGAGGAAGAATCTCCTGCACCAGGCAGGTAAAGCGCCAATGGCCCCAACCCCACCTGCAGCCACAGAAGCTGTTACCAGTGTCAGGCTGGGCCTGAGCTGGTGCCTTCTCAGGGGGCAGCAGGGGCTGAGCCTGGCCTTCATCAAAGCAGCCTCCTGACAGCCCCCACAGAAGCAGGCACCCCCCCATGTGTGGGCCCACAGGTATTGGGGTAGCGAAACCCAGGTTGGTTCTCTGCTCGCCACAGGACAGCTGCCTGAGCACAGAAAGTCCCATGGCAGCTTGTCATGGGCCCTGTCTGTGCAGCTAAACTTCCAGTCTGGCAATAGAGCAGAACAAACAAACTAAAAAAATAAAAATCTCCTAAAGACATAATTCACCTAGAAATGCAAGATAAAATATAACAAGCACGAGCTTCTAATTGGGTGGCTACAGACAATAAGTAAAAAAATATAAGGAGATGTGGGGGACGAGGGTTATGAGCTCAGGAGCAGTGATCTGAAGCCAGTGTTCTCGGCCTCCCATCAGCCAAAAGCAGAGCCCCTGTGAGATTGGGGGAAGTGACAGGTCACTGTGCCATCGGCCTGCCCATCCGTGAGGCGGCACTTGTGCTCAGCCCTTCCCCCGACTAACCCACTGCAGGCCCTGCCCTGTAGCCAGGGGGCCCTCAGAGGTGGCAGCTCCCCCTTCACGCCAGGCTCCCATCTTCAGTATCCCCTCCGTGTTCCAACAGTGCCCCTCCCAGACCTACCTCCCTGGCTGCAGCCACAAGGCCTACTCTGAACGTCCTGCCCCATGACACTCACAGCCCTGGGAGCTCGGCCCCGCAAGTCCATGCTCTGTGTGGCAGCTACAGGAATCAACCAGGTTGAGCAGCACTTTGAGAACTTGGAGGAAGGACACGGAGACCGAGTGGTCCAGCAGTTTGGGAACAAGCCAACACCCAACCAGGTGCCTGCGGAACCAATGGTGTGGTCACATGAGCGCACCATCACCTGTGCAGGAGGGAGCATCTTCCTGCAGGCGGAAGCCCAGGACATGACAGTGTGTGAACAGGGGTGAGTTACCAAAGAGAGACGGCAGAGTGCTGCTCACAGACAGCAACGGAATTCACCAAGCGCCTTGCGTACCTGTGTGCGCGCACGTCATATAAACGCCATCCTGTGAGCGTGGAAAACAGAAGCTGACTTCAGGACCATAAAGCCTGTAATCCCGGCACTCTGGCAGGCGGAGGCAGGTGGATTGCTGGAGCTCACAGGTTTGAGACCGTTCTGAGGCAGAGTGAGACCTCATCTCTAAAAATAGCCAGGCGTTGTGGCGGGCACCTGTAGTCCCAGCTATTTGGGAGGCTGAGGCAAGAGTATTGCTTGAGCCCAAGAGTTTGAGGTTGCTGTGAGGTGTGATGCCGCAGCACACTACCCAGGGTGACACAGTGAGACTCTGTCTCAAAAAAAGAAGGAAGGAAGGAGAGAGAGAAAGAAAGAAAGAAGAGATGTTGCTAAGCATTTAACTCATGTCAGGTGTTCATAGCAAAACCACGTGTGCCAGGCGCCTGCCCAGCGTGGGAGGAAGTTCTCACCTCTCATTCAACAAGCTGAATTCTGCCAGGGAAGAATTCATTCACCTCTCATTCTGCCAGGGAAGCAGACCTGGGTGATGCAAAGTCCTCTCTGTTTTTAATGTTCCTTTGTTGTGAAGTAATTTCATATTTTCAATCATATTTTTAAAGGGTTCTTATCATCTGACTCTAAAGCGTGAATTCTGCGATGGCATCCCAAGAAATCATTCAGTGGAAGAGGAAGACACTTCTCGAGAGGATGCTCACCAGTGTGTTGTGTGTAATTGTAGCGCATCACCCAGGGGAATGCAGTTCACTTGTTACATTTTAGAGCTTTATTTTCAAAAGGGAGCAGCACAGAAAACAGTCTCTGAACCAGCAGAATAAAAGATCCAACTCCGAAAAAAGCCTGGCCCATAGGATCAGGTGAGCCAAAAACCCGGAAAAGGGGAACAGACAGGATCTGTCATGGTGGTAGAGTCAGGCACATGGAGCTGATTTTATTAATTTTTTGTTGTCAAAATTTTTTGCTTATCTAATAATTTTTAAAAGATAAAAAGTACTTTGCATTTTTGTAAATTAAAAAGTGTTTGCTGCTAAAGCGTGCTAACCCTTTACAAAACTATTTCAATAAACTTTTTACTGTAGAAAAGTTCCTGATTCACAAACATGTTACACAGGTAGTACAGGGAGACCGCCCGTGCCCCACACTTAGTTCCCTGTACTGTTAAAATCTCACACCGATATGACACCTTGTCACAAGAATCAATATGGACACAATATCGTAAGCCAAGGATGAGCAGTGTTGGCTCGATAAACCCAGAGCGACACAGCCTCACTAACCCACGGTCCCACGTGGTCCCACGTCCGACTTCCCTTATTTTTTGCCTAATGCACCTTCCCCATTCCAGGATCCGAGATGCCTCTTACATGTCACTGTCGCCTCTCCTTGGACATCTCTTGCCTTTAACAGTTCCTCAGATTTTCTTTCTTTCATTTTGTTTTGCAAATGTGGCAGTTTGGGGGTGCCTGTCAGGATGCAGACTGTGCTCGCTTGGGGTCCCTACAGCTGCTTTGCCCCTTCAGACTCCTCCCCCTTCACTCTCTGTATTCTTTTTAAATTTGTTGTCATTGAAAACTAGGTGCTGGGTAGCCCAGCGGCTCTCTCCGTGTGAGGACTGGTGTTAGCCACATCTCTGTTTGTGGCAGCCGCAGGTGACGGGGCCTCGCGTGCATAGCAGAGTTCTTGTCTCTGCCTCCCCTCCTGGCCTGTACCCCGTATTTTTCCTCAGAGAGAGGCTGTGCCTGCAGCTCTTTCAGCTGTCACGATACTGAGTAATTTGCTGTCATTATTCGGTTTCTGTGGCAGTTGGCTGTGGGGTGCAGGGAGTGTCCTACAATCCTCTGCTTAATTTTCAGTCTTTGAGTGAGTGTGGCTTATTGAACGGTGCCCCTAAAGGAGATATGTGTATCTTAAACTCAGAAACTGTGAGTGTGAAAAATGGGTCTTTGCAGGTATAATTAAGTTTGGGATCTCAAGACCATTCCGGATTGTCTAGACAGGCCCTCAATCCAACAAGTGTCCTCATGAGAGACGGAGGAGGAGACCCAGGTGCATGAGAAGAAGGTCCTGTGACCAGGAAGACAGAGACAGGAGTGACACAGCCGACACCAAGGGGTGCTGAGAAGGGCCGTTGGGACCCTCCCCGAGAGCCCCCTGGGGTAGCGTGGCTCCTGGACACCAAGACTTCAAACTCTGCTCTCCAGAACTATGAGAATGACTTTCTCTTTTTGTAAACCAAGTCTGTGGGACACTGCATGGCAGCCCTAGGAAACCAGTGCGGCTGGTGGTGTCTGGGCTCTGTTCACTCCCTGAGCCATTTGCCAGGGGCTGCATTTCTCCACTCAAGTCAGACAAGAGGCTGGGGAGGGCTGGAGTGGGAACAAGTGGCTCTCTCTGGCTGGGGCAGGACCCAGAACTGCCCCGGGCAGAGTCCTTCACCCGGAGAGCAGATGTGTGCTACAGAGAAGGCCCTGGACGTGTTTGGCCACAGCTGCTCTCCTTCCCCTGTAGGGCCAGGGGTCTTCTGGTCTTCTGTGTGAGAGCCTGATGAGGTCTCTGCAGGAAAGACAGCAAGACAGGGGCTTCCCCTGAGCCCCATCCTCAGGACTCCCCCACCCTCGTGGGGCTTCCCTTGAGCTCCCAAGACTCCCCACTCTCATCCAATCCACACCATCCCCAGCAGTGTTGGAATAACTGCATATCCATCAGCCTGTCTACAGCTCAGGGTCCTGCTCAGGCAGAAGAATCCTCCCTGAATCCCTCTGAAGATGCCCGTCTCTCAAGGACCTGCCCTGGAGACCTCCATCCTCTGAAGGATCCTAAAAGTTGTAGGTTTTTAGATTGCCAAGGTTCTCCTGTTGGAAGGACACACTCGCAAAGCTTCCTGCAGGGGTAGGGATACAAGATGGAGAGAGGGCGGCTGGCCTGGAGTGCGTTGCTCTGAGCACTGCCCCTGGTGTTTCTGCTCCACCGAGGATGCGGGCGGGCTGGCCTGTGGGCACAGGACACCTTCAGGTGGGGTCAAGTTTCAGCTGAAGGTTGAGGTCTTATAGGCCAAAGACCCTGTGTCACTCCACAATGTGAAAGCAAGGAGGAAGGTGGGGGCCACAGTCTGGGCATCGTTTCTGTACCATAGGATTGGAGACTTGTGCACAGAACCCTAACTGGAGGGAGGGTTCCCCAAGGGAAGGGCTGATCAAGTGGCCTCTTTTCCTGCCTTCATAGGCTAATGTCCTGGGCCCTCCGAGCTGCATCCTCACGGGCTCTAGAAGGCTGACCATCCTATCTTCATAGGCTAATGTCCTGGGCACTCCCGCTCTGCTGAGCTGGGTCCTCACAAGCTCTAGAAGCCTGAACGGTCTTCTCTGACTATTCAAGAGTCATCCCAGGAGCTAATGGGATTTTTTTTTAAAACTATTTTCTTTAAACTTTACAAGCAATTCCCTCTGTGTGAATATCCTTTCAATTAATTTTTAGTTTAATGCATTACAATTAATTAATATTATTTTTGTGGACTAGCATATAAATTACTATTTTGAAAATGTTTCACAGCAGCTTGAAAGGATTATAATATTAATCTCTCTGATGCAATGTTTGATAGAAATGTTTTAAGTAACATTTTTAGTTAAACTATTCAAATTTATTAGGTCCTTAATTTATACCTTGTCTCTTTGATCTGAGCTTGGGAGCCAAGTCGTCTCCTATAAATGAGCTTCTGCTCACTTATGCCTCCCCTCTGAAAGCATTTAGTTACTGTACCTACAAGTTCCCGCTCAGCACGATGAGCCCAAGGCCCATACAGCCTCACGGAACGGCATCTTTTTTACCAAAACAACTTCTTGGATGAGGTCATGACTAATACTTGGACTTGACTTTACAAACGCAAACAATCAAGCAATGTAGCCTAATTGTGTGGATCCTCTTATTAATCTGAAAAACGGTCCCACTTTTTCCATTAAATGGTTGTCACCTTGAACTTGACCCTGGCTTTACGTGAACATGTCTGTCCTCCCTTTCCTGCCCTTCTCTCTTCCCAGCGAGTTGCTCCTAATGTCTTATCCCTACCCCAGGCATTGATCCGAGGCCACGGGCCCCCCTAGTCAGACCTGTGTCCCCCAGTCAGACCCACGTCCCCCAGTCAGACCTGCGTACCCCAATCAGACCTGTGTCCCCCAGTCAGACCCACATGCCCCCCCACTCAGATGGGGCTTCCACTCTGGCTGCATCCATCTCTCGGGACCAGCATGGCTTTCAGAAACCCACTTTGCCTCTCAGAGCCTGTCTCTCCACTTGCAATTTGGTGGGCAACAAGCTATTCACAGGGTTGAATTAAATGAGATAATGAATTTAGAGTCCATCAGTGAGCAGTCACTTACTGAGTGAGTCAGCGATGAGAAGCACGGTTTCCCTGAGGAAACACACGGTTTCCTTACACCCGCTGACATGGGTCCCAAGCACAGTCACAGGCGTCTCATAAAGTAGCTCATGAGCTAAGTGCTACCAGTGTAGAGTAAGGGTCATACAACAGCTTAGAAAAGGGATGTCCCATCCACAACAGCCTCCCTGAGGAAGTATGCTGTGTTTTATACAGTAAATAATGGTCAATACCCGGCAGTGTTTTCCTTATCATAATTGTCATTAAATTACCATGTTGTGTGTTTCCTATAAGTGGGCTCTACATTTTATCCTAATCCACTAGTCTTTGTCACCTAATAGGAGAGTTTAGCTCATTAATATTTATTGCCATGAAGTAACGTTTTTTTCTTTCTGTCTGTCATTAAAAGACAAAGAGCATATTAAGGAAAACCTAGGCGGTAAATACAGCAGAGCCTTATTCATTATCCCCCAAATCGGAGGTGCACTTATCTACCACCGAGGAGACAAATGCTTTGAATAGATAAGTCACATAAAAAGTATTAAACATATGAAAAATGCTCAGCTTCACAGTAATTTTAAATGTAAATGGGAAAATTATGAAACTTTTTTCATCTTTCAAATTGGCAATTTAGCAAAATAATATTTGATGTTTGAGAGGGTAGGTGAAATAGCAATATTTTTCCTTACCAGTGGAAATAGAAACCAGAATCGCCTCTCTCAACAGCAGTGTGACAATCCACGTGAGCAGAGTCTGCAGAGTTATGCTCCTCTGCTCCATAATCACCCTTCCAGACACCCATTCTCAGAGCAGCCCAGCAGCGCAGATATAGATGCCCACCCTGGCTTCACCTGGGCTGCTGTGGACAAACTGTCGCCCACCAAGGGAGTCGGGCTGGGAAAATGGCCCACCACAAAGCAGTCTTTGTGGGGATTTCTACCTAAATATCAGGACCTCTGTCTTCTGACAGATGCTAGTTTATTAAAAGTGTTTCTTTATAGATTTATGAGCAAAAGCTTCAGCATTCTAATGGGATATGTTTGGGAGATTTTTTTGACACTGTTTCCTACTCGAGACTGCTTTCAGCAATGACCAACTACCATCCCTCCCCACTGGCTTCTTTCCCAGACCGTGAGCTCCCACAGAGATCCACATAGACCCTCTGAGGAGGGCTGGTCACACAGGGCATCTCTGAGGACAGGAGCCAAGGCCAGCCCGCACTGGTTGTGCCCTAGGGTAGAGTTCGTCCTTGGCCATGATGATCGTTTGTTTCTCTTTTATGGCAACCAGAGGCAGGCTCAGTCCCCTGAAGCTAGGAACTTCAGGGATGTCCACACAGCCCACTCAGCTGTCCTCTTCATCGTCATGGTCACATGATCCCATGGACCCCACTTCAATCCCATGTTCAGCTGGGAAAGACCTAAAAGATTTGCCCAGGGGGCCCTGAAAACTTCCAGGGTTCACAGGCCACCTATGCCATGTTGCCAAGTCACCTGGAAGTGTAGGACAGAGACACAGGCAGAAAGAAAAGCATAGTAGTCCAGCACCCAACACTTAACAGTGGTACCCAGAACCCAGCACTCAGTGGCTGCAGCCAGCATGCAGTACTCAGCACCCAGCACTTAACAGCTAGCACCTAGAACCCAGCACTCAGTGCCTATAGCCAGCACATAGCACCTACCAGTGACCAGCACCCAACATGTAGCACTGTCATGCAGCACCTAGCACTAAGCATACAGTACTCAGCACCCAGCACCTAGCATGTAGTACACAGTGCCTATTATACAGCACCACTGTCCAGCACCCAACACACAGCACATAGCACCCGCCCAAATATAGTGCCCAGCAGCCAGTACCCAGAACTCAGCACCCAGAATATAGTGACCAGAATACAGTACCCAGCACCCAGAGCCCACCACACAGTGCCCAGCACAGGGACCACTCCTCCACATGTGGCCATACTCCTGGGCCAGGCACCAAGGTGTCTGGGAATTCCAGTCAAACCTCAGCCTCCAGGTGCCGTGGTGGCATATTGTCAAGGCTGGAGGTCAGAACATCACACACGCAGTGGTTTCTTGGCTCGATGTTCAGACGGACAGTGTGTGGCCTCATTTCCTCTTTTTGTCCTTTTGCAGCAGGTCCTGACAATGTCCGAGCGTGAACTGTCCCTATCCTGTGAGGCTTGGCACCCATGCCTTCCTCACGGCTGCTGCTCACACACAAAGATGTAAGAATTAAAGGCCATTTCCTGTCTTTGCTGTAGCTACTTTCCGAATTGCCTGGAAGGATATATTGTTTCCATGCTCTGTGTTTTAGCAAGCGATTTCTATTTAAATGACGAGTGAGAGTACATTTCAGATCCTTTTGTTCATCCAAAAACTTCAGGTAAAAATTGAAACATTTAAATTATGCATCCTGGTGGCGCTCCCTCACAGTTCGTGTACTGAGTTGAGATTTTTCTGAGAAGCGAAATGTGAAATTCAAAATACATCTCAAGTCAGACTGTGATTATTTACCAGACAAACTGGGAGAAAGACACCACACCCTGTGCTGTTAGGCACCGTCTGGGGAGGACGCGGCAGCGACTCAGGCAGGGGTGCATCCAGGCTGGAAGGCTTTTTATCTCATCCCCTGGACCAAACGCTGCATGGTGAGAAGTGGTTTGTGCAAGATGGTGGGAGGGTGGATGCTGGTGGGCCTTGAACACCAGGTCAAGTTGTTTTAATTCAAGTTTGTATCCAATCAGTTGGGTTACTGTCTCTCAGGAAACTGCAAAAAATTTTAAAATGCAATTCAATATATGAATTTATGTTTTTACACTATGTGGCTTGAGTGCCAAAAAAGCAAAGAATATATTTTGCATTTTAAAAATATTTTCCTTATGTCCCTTAAAATGGAATTATACATTGGAACTGGAGCCAAGGAGATCTCGCAATGTGCCTCAGTGTATCTTCCTGCTCTGGGTTCTGGGGCCACGGTTTATACAGCTAGTTGAATTGATTAGGTGTGAATTCTGAGCTGATGTCTAGTCATCACTCAGCATTATAAAACTGTATCAAAGTCCCATGTATAAAAACGGTTTTACACTCCTCTTCATCTTGTTTCATACTTTCTTGCCCCACGAAAAAGTTTTTATCACCTGTCTAAGGAATTTAATAGCTGTGAATCACAAACCCAATAGCTATGCATACCTGTCTCAGCATTTACTAAGGAGCCAGAGTTGATTGTTTTTTCTTGTGTAAATTCTTTTTTTTCTTTCTTTTTTTTTGTGAACTTCTTTTGCTTTTTTTATGAAGTCATAAATACATAAATCATGTATACATTATTGCATTTGGGGGTACAATGCGCTGATTTTATACACAATTTGGAATGCTTACATCAAACTGGTTAACGTAGCCTTCACCTCACTTAATTATTGTGCTAAGACATTTATAATCTACATTTAATAGATTTGACATGTACCCTTGCAATATGCACCATAGATGGGGTCCCATCATTCCCTCCGTAGATGTGGTCCTACCCTCCCTCCATCCAAACACCCCCCTCCTCTTCCCTCCTTTATCCTGGGTTATAGTTGTGTTTTATCTTTCATATGAAAGTATGGGTGGTTATAAATTGGTTTCATAATAGTACTGAGTACACATTGGATACTTTTTCATCCATTCTTAAGATCCTTTCTAAGAAGAATATGTTCCAGCTCCATCCATGTAAACATAAAAGAGGTAAAGTCTCCGTCTTTTTTAAGGCTACATAATATTCCATGGTGTACATATACCACAATTTATTAATCCATTCATGGGTCGATGGGCACTTGGGCTTCTTCCATGACTTGGCTACTATGAATTAAGCTGCAAAAGACAATCTGGTACAAATATCTTTGTTGTAAAGTGACTTTTGGTCTTTTGGATATACACCTAGTAGAGGAATTGCAGGATCAAAAGGTAGGTCTACTTTTAGATCCCTAAGTTTTCTCCAAACTTCTTTCCAAAAGGAATGTACTAGCTTGCATTCCCACTGGCAGTGCAGAAGTGTCCCCTTTTCTCTATATCCATGCCAGCATCTGTAGTTTTGGGATTTTGTGATGTGGGAGTTAGAGGATATCTCAAAGTGGTTTTGATTTGCATTTCTCTGATGATTAAAGATGATGAGCATTTTTTCATGTGTCTATAGACTGTGCCCCTGTCTTCTTCAGGGAAGCTTCTGTTCAAGTCTCTTGCTCACAGTGAAATGGGACCACTTGTTCTTTTCTTATTAATAAGTTTGATTCTGGTGGATCTGTGGATTCTGGTTATCCAACCTTTGTCAGGAACATAACCTGCAAATATCCTTTCCCATTCTGAGGGCATTCTACTTGCTTTACTTACTGTGTTCTTGGCTGTGCAGAAGCTTTTCAGTTTGATCAGATCCCAGTAATGTAAAACGGATCACTCCCTGAGAGAGTTGGGGGACCACTCCAAAAGAGCAAGCATTCGTCTTGTGTAAATTCAATGTCAAATGCCTACGAAGTTGAGTGCACACATGCCCAGCCTCCATACCCAGAATGCAGGAGACGAGCTGTTGAGTTCATTGTGTGTCAATCATGACTTGCCTAAAAACTCTCCATGCAACAATCAATATAAACTGGGCCCCTTTCCGCTTCCTCCTTTGCTGTTTGACTTGTACCTTTTTATCCTTTTCCCCACTCACTTGTGACTTTGTGTCCCCTCCCCCAACTCCACCAGCGCAATCTCTTCACATCTGCTCACACCCTAGAGATCAGGGCTTTGTTAGGGGCAGCTGGAGGGAGTGTTCTCACCCCAGCAGGCTTATCTGAATTCCTAGTTCATGACTTAAATTGTAGACCAAGAAAGGTGTGGATTCTGAGCGGGGTATGCACCTGCAAGGGTTCACTGGCAGGCTCAAGGCCCCTGGCAGGTGCTTGGCAGCACCCTAGAACAAGTGTGGAAAACAACAACTTCTCAGCATGCAAAAGCCGATTGTGCTCATTGCTCTGATCCATTAGCAATCAGATGATTACTATCTGTGATCCCTGCTGCTTTACAGACTGATAAAGTGAAGACTGGCAGGTAGGGCCAGGAGCTGCCACTATTCCATCCCCGCCCTGAGCCTGCCCTGAGCCTGCCCTGAACCTGCCCTGAGTGCTCCTCTTCCCCCCACTCAACACAAGGCAATGCAGAGATAAAGTCCTTGAATGGGTCCAACAAGGGAGCTCATGTTCGATGGCTGAAGGAGGACAGCCAGTGCTGACCCAGGCTGGCCACAGAGATGGGGGCTCAGAGCGGACACAGCAGAGCCTTTGGCAACTGAGCACCTGCAGCCTCACTGGCCTCATCCCCCACAAGTGCCTCCTGTGTTTCTCTCCTCAGAGGAGGAGCCTGGAGAGCAGGGGCCCCTCCTATAGGAGCAGAGACAGCAGAGTGCGGGGAGATGGAGGGGTAACAGAGACTGATGGACCCAGAGGATTACATGCATTCCCACTCTATCCTCAGACAGCGGGAGGAAGGGAGGGTTGCTCTGCCTGGGAGGTGAGACTGTAGGACCAGGAGCCAAGTATCTGCCCAGTAGTCTCCACTTACCACGGGGAGTCTGGAAGTGAGCCCAGCATCCCTGCAAGGCCCGATGCCTCCTCCCTTCCTCCTGGCACACAGAACCCCAGGAGCTCCTCCCCAGGTCCCCAGCAGGTGGGCAGGGCTGGCCTCTGGGCAGGTTCCTCCTGGGCACCTCAGCTTCTGTCCCTGGTGCACTGAGCTCTCACCAGCAAGTGGCCAGCCCACATCACAGAATTCACCAATGGTTATGTACAAATATGCTCTGTAGGGATGGAGCTTAGAAGAGTGAGACGTTTAAATAACCTGGCCTGGCAGACTGGGAGGAGAAAAGGCCAAAGTGTCGTTTAGTAAAGACGCCCAAAGTAAGACGGTGTTTGGGGGTGAGTTCCAACTTCAAAAAGGGATTAACTACAGGCACAATGTAAGGAGGGGTTTTCCAGGACTGAGTTCATCCTGGGTGTGGGAACCACAGCCAGTTATATCATCCAGAATGGCCTGGACCAACATCTCATAACCGCTGGACACTGGTTGGGTTTGCTTGTAGGCAATTTTTTTTTTTTAAAGGAAGTAAATGATGAGTTGAATAGAGTTAATTTTTTTTTCAGTGTAACAAGGAGAAATTTTATGTAGGAAGAACAAAGATACAGTTTAGAGTACTTACAGAGAGGATTGGAAGTGGGTCCCTCTCATGAAGGAGAGAAGTTGGGAGAGACTGATTTTGTTTTTTTAGTGGCAGAATTTCTTGTGCTTATATGCACAGCAGTCTCTAGGACAGCGGTGTGCAGCACTCTGACCCACACATGCATTAGGCCCATTAGGCCCAGAAGCCGCTCTGTGGGCTCCCTGTGGAAATGGCGAGCGATAGCTCTCAGCCCTCTGCTGGGCCAGGATGTGGCCGGCCGGCAGATCCCCCTCTGACAGGCCTGACTTAAAGCCTCCCCCACACTGCTGGACGTAAACTCCCAACCACTAATTCTTCCTCTGGAGAAAAAGATGCTGTCTGTTTAGCAAGGTTGAAGTCAGACTGGAGGATATGAATGTGGCACATGGTGGGTCCTCCAGGGACAGGGCCGTTCTCTCAGGCTCACTTTACAATGATGCAATTTTCACCCAAACTCAGGTTCCCACTCAATTCCTAAGTTCTGGATACACACTTTTTTTTTTTTTTTTTTTTTTTTTGAGATGGAGCCTCAAGCTATCCCCCTGGGCAGAGTGCCATGGCATCACAGCTCATAGCAACCTCCAACTCCTGGGCTCAAGCGAGTCTCCTGCCTCTACCTCCCAAGTAGCTGGGACCACAGGCGCCCGCCACAACGCCTGGCTATTTTTTGGTTGCAGCCATCATTGTTGTTTGGCAGGCCCAGGCTGGGGATTCGAACCTGCCACCTTAGGTGTATGTGGCTGGCGCCCTAGCCGATTGAGCCACAGGCGCCGAGCCGATAAACACTTTTAACTCATTACCTGGTTCTGCTGTTTTTTATTTTTAAGATGATTAGGAGTAAGAGAAGAAGCAAATTTTCCCAACAGATACTGCAGGTCCCTTAGATTATTCTGTAGACACTGCGGGTCCCTTAGATTATTTTGTAAATGCTGTGAGTGCATCAGAGGGCTGCCCCGCCGCCCCACCCCCATGAGGCTCCTGGGGGGCTGGGCAGCTCCCCCAAGGCCCCCGAGAGAGCTGGGCTCCAGGCCTTGGTGCCAGGGAACCAGCCTCTGAGCAGGTAATGAGGAAAAGTGGAGATATTTCCATGGTGCTTCAGAGGATCTTTTTGTAGGAAACAAATCCTCAGAAGTGAGAATTATAATTGAACCAAGTTCAGGATAGCCAAGTGTAATTTTAGCAACAAAAGTAGATGGTTCCAGAAAAAGAAGCCCAGGAACAGTCAAATTAAGCTGCAGTGAGTTAATTGGCCGGCAGGTTTGGTTAGGCAGCCTGGTGAGTGTTAAGGGGGAAAAAATCTTCAGGCTGCAGAGAACGATGTCTTCTGTTATGAGCCTGAGAAAGAAAGCAGAGCGGGTAAATTCTGGAAGTCTGAGCTCAGAGAATTCTTTTCTCAAGTCTGAAGAGTCTCAGGACTAGCCAAGAATTATCCATGAAAATAAGCTCTGTATAAGTGTGCCTAGTGACACTTCCCCTACCTTGACGTTCTGGCTTTGACACACCTGCTTCCCGCCCCGGCTCAGGCCTGAGGCCAGCCCAACAGACAAGATCACAGCGCTCCCCTCCGATGGAGCTCCCGTCCCCCCCACCACTGCCATGCGACCCTCCACCCAGGTGGCCTCCAAGGAGACTCTGAGCCGATCCCACCCCTTCCCTCTCATCCCCCCATGCCCAGCAGAGTGCCGGGCACACAGAGAACTTTCAAGAATCTTTAATAGATGTGGGACATCGTTTCCATCACCAGCTTTTTGTCCACGGTATTGGAAGAGACATCTCTCTTTATTTAGTTCTACTATTCTTATTTTAAGGCAGGTGGAGTTGGAAGAAGAATGTGCATGCAGAGACTGTGAGTGCATCGGATAAGTATCTGCAGTTTTATGAATTCCTGTGACACGAGGTGGCATTCTGAATCCAGTGTGCCAACCATCCACGTAAGGTTACGATAACAGATAATTGACACGTAGTGTATTAGTTTCCTAGGGTGGCCATAAATTACCATAATCTGGGTGATTCTCAGAGCCAGAAGTCCAAAATCCAAGTGTCGGGAGCTCTGGTTCCACGTGGAGGTGCTGATGGCCCCCTCCCAGGGTCCGGAGGTGACCAGCAGCCCTCACCATTCCTTAGCATGTAGACATGTCCCTCCAACCCCCACCTTCATCTCCATGTAACCTCTTTCCTCCCATCTTCTGCCCTCTCCTCTGTCATCAAGTCACCTGTCTGGACTCAGGACCCAGCTAGAGGGTCCAGGATGAGCTCATCTGCCCAGCCTTGACTTCATGACAGCTTGGTAGACCCTTTTCCAAATAAGGTTCAGCAGGTGGACATGTTTGGTGGTCCAGCACTCAGCCCAGTACCCCAGGGTACATGACTCACTGGTCAGTTCAACTGTCACTTAACCAGACAGCAGGAGGGAGGCCAGTCCGGTCTCACCTCACTGACATACACATCGCTGCTGGAATGAGGGCTCTCGGCGACCGCGGAATCTGAACAACCACACTTTCAGAGAAATACAAGTTCCTTCTTTTGAGCTCTACAGGGCAGATCCAACAAGGCTCCAAGACCCTCCTTCCCCTTGACACATGATCTGCCGTCTGCTGTCCCTGCTGGGAGGGGTCATCACCAGCTGTGGAGGAGGAACCTGTCTGCTCAGACCAGGGGAAGTTCCACAGGACACCTCCTTCATGCTCGCGCTGTGACGTGTCACTGGTGGAAAGCTGTGGGGCCTGCATGCTGCTCCCAGCTGTGCTTTCCTCTGCACACCAGTGCTCTGTCCTGATAGGCAGGAAGGGCGTGTGGCTGACTGGTTTGCTTCCCACCAAGATGCTCAGAGCCAAACCGGGGGCTCCAGTTTGTCGCTGGTCCAGGACTCAAGTGTATTCTTCCTCTTGTCTGGCAGAAACCTGAGGCTATTTTTCCAGAGTCTAACATACTATTTCACTTGTTATGTACAGTGCTTTCTTCTAAATCAGTGGTTCTCAACCTTCCTAATGCTGCAACCTTTTAATATAGTGCCTCATATTGTGGTGACCCCAATCATAAAATTATTTTCATACACCTGTATTTTTACGGGGTGTATGTGTTGATTTTAGGCGACCCCTGTGAAAGGGTTGTTCTACCCCCAAAGGGGTCACGACCCACAGGTTGAGAACCCCTGTTAAATGATGTCACATGTGTTGTGGGATAAATTTAGAGTTGGTTGGATGGTCAACAGATGGGTATGTAGGTAGATGGTGGGTGGGTAGCTGGTGAAAGGGTGGACTGAGAGGTGGGTGGGTGGATCACCAGCTCACAGAAAGAATATTTTAAACCCATGTAAACAACTGGTTCAATTTTAATAAATACAAATATTACAAATAGAATTACAACAATTGATCAAGTCTCATCAAAACAGAAGTTTCCAACTCACCATAATTAATTATTTTTACATGATTCAGATAAGTAGTTTTATTTTCATTTTTATTTTATTGACATTAATTTTGGGGGAATAAATTCCTTAGGTTTAAATTTTCCAACAAATATTTGACTCCATAATTGACCAATCACACCAATGATAAACACTGCAAGTCTTCATTTTACGTGCACTATTTCTACACAGTTCAGATTTTCCTGGTTAAATTTTGTGAAAATTATAATAATATATTTTGCAGGGTGGAATGGCTGGTCATGTGGTCTCTGTCACAAAGACTCAGCTCTGCCTATGTAGCTCTAAAAGCTCTGCAGATAGGTGAGCAAGAAGATGTGCCAATAAAGTTTTATTTACAAAACAGGCAGAGGACCAGACTAGGCCTCGAAGACCACAGGCCACATTTCCTGACCCTTGTTCCAAGCCTGCTCAAGGCTCATCCATGGAGCTTATTATGAAATGAGGCCACACATCCCTGTTACTTCCTGAAGAGGAAACAAGGGCAGACAGGATCCACCTGTGCAGAGGTGTACACAGCAGCCTGCCTCTTTCCACGTGATGCCAGGCAGAAGTAAGGCCACTAGGAAGGGCAGCTTCTGCTCCTTGTAACCAGGTGACTTCATGATTATTAATGACAGGTGGACAGCCCAGGCCGCAGAAACGCTGACCTGGGGCTGGAGCCAGGGACAGCAGTGCGTCTGGGCACTTAGAGCAAGTGAAAAGAATGAAAATTTATCTTCCTCTTATTTTTTTTTTAAGCCCTGTCTGGGATTAAAAAGCATTCTGGTCTGGAGCCTCTGATTCATGGCTTGGCTATTCTTTTGTGGAGTTCCCTAAATATTTTGCAGCATTTGAAATATCTCTACTTGACCGAGAGGCCCCAAGTGACATTAAAATAATGATTATCACATATTTTGCATTTTGTTGAAAAGCATATTGGAATAATATCACTTGCACTAGTCTCGCCCATGAAAGTGATTTAGGAGTGAGGCTCCCATTTGGAATAGATTGTGGGGGGGCCTCCTCCCACCTCCCATAAAAGGCCTGGGACGCAGGAGGGCTTCATCTTCACTGCGTGGCTCTCCGTCTGGAGGGAGCCTTATTTCTACTTTACACACTTTCAGAAAGTCTACCATTTGCTAAATTTATGAAGTGGAGAGATGGGCCTCTGAGTTCCACTCGGCAGCAGGGCCGGGGACTCTGACATGTGAGCCCGACACGCCTCCCACATGTAGGAGGGTGAGCGTTTGGTGAGTGGAGCACAGCGTGGGCTTCATTCAGGCTCCCTTCCTCCATCTGCTCGTGAATTCAGTGACTCCTTCTGCAGCCAGAGTTCCAGGCCCGAGATGCTGGGGAGAGTGAGCCCAGAGCTGCCCCTGGAGCCACCCTGGGAGGACGCAGGACCCAGACATCAGCTGGGCGGGGAGGTCCCTGGGAGGACACAGGACACAGACTCTAGCTGGGCAGAGAGACCCCTGGATGGATGCAGGACACAGACTCTAGCTGGACAGGGAGACCCCCAGGAGGACACAGGACAGAGACTCCAGCTGGGCAGGGAGACCCCTGGAAGGACACAGGACATAGACTCCAGATGGGCAGGGAGACCCCTGGGAGGACACAGGACAGAGACTCCAGATGGGCAGGGAGACCCCTGGGAGGACACAGAATATAGACTCCAGCTGGGCAGGGAGACCCCTGGGAGGATGCAGGACACAGACACCAACTGGGCAGGGAGGCCCCTGGGAGGAGCCCCCCATAGCAGGTCACACCTAGGAAATCAACTCGGGTCATGAAGGTGGGGCCTCCCCTGCTGTGGGAGTGCTCCTGGACCTGGGAATATGGAAAGCAGATAACAGGACAGACATCCCTTAGCTCCATCCCCGTGAATGCAGAAGGATGGACACCCAGCGCCCCTCAGCAACCTCTCAGGAACTCGGCACACTGGACCTAGGCTGGCACAGTTGGGCAGAGCATACCTGGACAAGCACACCCAGGCAAGGCACACCTGACTTTCTATCTGCACACCTGATGGGACACACTTGAGCAAGCACACCTGGGCATGGTGCCCCTGTCTTGTGGTTGCACACTTAGGCAGGACATACCTGGGCAGAGCACACCTAGGAGGGCAGATCTGGGCAAACACACCTGAGTAGCTCACCTGGCTGAGCCTGTACTCTGTCCTGTCAGGTCTGACTGGGTGATACTGTCCTGAGGTCTGCTTAGTGGAGAGAAGTCTTTTTGCAGGCCTGACGATCCTTCCTTCCCTGCAGTCTGACCCAAGATCAAGAGTGGGGGGGAAGCAGGGCCCTGCAGCCTCAGTCCTCAGCCTCAAACAGATTCCTGCTGCAGTCCCAGTGTGGAGCTACCTGTCCTCAGTAGCCCCTCAGGCCTTCAGTCCTTGGTGGAGGAGGAGTTCAGCCTGGGAGCCCCTGAGAGGAGGCCAAGGGGTCCTGGAGCCTGTCCCACAGAAGACAGGGCCTCCTGTGGTCCGCCCTCAGCCCCACTCACCTTGTCCCAGCAGCTACCCCCAAGGCATGATGGGTGGTAACTGGCGTCTGTGAGTCACATAGGTCCCTGTGGCCATCCCCAGGGCACCTGGACACTGAGCACAGTGCTGGGCACTTCTAGGCCTCCCAAATCCCTGATAATGCCCACGTGATATCTCTGGGATATGCCAAAGCTCTGCACGAGCTGAGTCCCTCAATCTTAGCACAACCCTGCAAGGTAAGGATGGTCTTACCCCATTTGCAATGCAGGAAACTAAGGCACCAGGAAGTGAAGCCCTTTGCCCAGTGATCAGGTGGAGGAACAGGGTGTGGACAGAGGCTGCTGAAGCTGACACTGACCAGCAGGTGTGTGTGCTCCAGGGGACACACCCGAGACAGGCAAGTGGATGCCGGTGCCTGGCAACACGGGGGAGCCTACGTGTCTGTCGTCTGCAGGAGAGGAGTCTGCACAGAGTCCACAGCCGTGGGTGCAGGGTGGTATTTAGAGGCATTTGAAAGGCTGTTGCAGAGCCCTCCATGTCCCTGTCCTCACCTCTCCCTGCCAAGCCCTGCAGTGACAGCTTTTTATTCCAGAACCTGCGGCGAGCGGGTCGATAGGGCCTGGAACAGAGGCGCCTACTGATGGACAGATGGATTTCTGTAAATCTGTAACCAAAACAATGGCCTGGGAAGCAAGGTTCTGCTGGTGGAGGCGGCCTCTGTGAAAGAGGGCTCACACACCCCAGACCTGAAGATTTGGGACCCAGGAGCTCTGGGGAGCTGGAATCACCAGGACATCACCTTCTAAGCCAACAGTCCTCGGAGGTCTGTCCCAGGACCACTGACATCATCAGGGCCCAGGAACATATTAGAAATGCACATTGTCCAGCCCCCACCTCCCCACTCCCAAGGGGAGGTCAAGGGAACAGAGACTGCTGAGTCCCAGAAACCCCACCCCCCTGGTCTGGGGGGACTCAGGGTGTCTAGTCCAGCCCGTCAGAGGCTTGCAGCAAGACGAGGCCAGCCTACCAGCCTCGATGGACCCCGGCAGGGATCCACACAGCACCAAGGCCTAGGGGAAATGTGGACACAGTGTGTCCTGGGCTGAGTAGACATAGCAATATCCCAAGGCAGCAGGTGCCACAGGCCAGTGGTGCTCACACCCCTCAGGCTGCACAGACGGGCTGTCTGCAGGTGGAGCAGCTCTGAGAATGCTGGTGCTGGATTTTGGCGCCTGCTAGATCCCTGCAGTCTTTATGTCTGCATTTACCAGAGAGGACCCCAGCACAGGACAGCATGTAGAAACACGGCCAGGCTCCTGCAGGGGAGGCCCGTGGAGCAGCCCGGGTATGGAGCCTGGTGCACAGCCAGGGAGGGGTGGGTAGCCGTGCAGGGCCCTGAGAGGCCTCTGCTCTCCACCTCCAGCCTGGCGCCCCTCTTCCCTCCACCCAACATCACCCCTCCCCATCCCAGAGAGAAGCCAGTATGTGAAGGAAGCTGCCTGCCCAGCAGAGCATATTCTGCCTCCACCTGTGGCCGTCAGCAGGCTCCCAGGGAGGGGAGAACGGGTGAGTGAGGAAAGCAAACAGGAGGAGCAGGCCCGGATCCGTCACGCGGGGTAATGAGCTGGATTTATAGAAAAGGAAACACAATGTGATTCTGTGTAATGGCTGTTGACAGAGATCCAGGCTGTTTGTTCTCGGATATTAAATTGACAAACAGTGAGGTGTGCTGGGCCCCGTCTCTGATTTGCAGGTGCCTGTCAAAAGGTGAGTGCGTTTCTGTGTGCCAATCAGGGCCACGGAGATTTCCGGATAATGAGAATGTACAGAAGAGCCAAGGAGGGACAGTGGTGCCGGTATCTGCATTTCAAATGTCTCCCAAGAAACCCGCGTCACAGATGACCTGATTTGTGTCTTGAAAGTGGGGTGGGAGAACTGCCCCCCGTTGTTCCCAGGGAGAGCAGGCTGCATTTTTAAAAATTTAATTAAGGGCTGAGATCAGGTTTGGGTAATTAGGTTGATGCGAGTGAATGTGAAGGATGAGCCCCCGGGTGGGTCCCCAGGGAGACCAAGGCGTGTCCTGGGTCACCCTGCCGATGAAGATCCTGGGGCCAGGTCTCAGGGGTGAACAACGCTCTAACGGCATGCATTGTTTGCTTTTGTTTTGTTTTTTAATCGCTAAAGAATATTCTCTTGGTGAGCTCAAAGGAGAATGAAATACAGATGGTTTACAGGATCTCATTACACACCGGCACGGCCATCCCTCCACAGACCCCGCTGTCCACACCGCAGGGCAGGGCGCACTTCTTATCCAGGAAAAGTCTGCTGATGAAAAGCCAGACATCTCCCAGAGACCCCAAACAGGCTAGAAAAAATGGTCGTTTGCATGAGAAATCCTCTGTCAGCAAATACAGACACTTAGCAGACAGGGCCGGTAGGATGGGAAATCATTGTTCAGATGGTAATTTACCCAGGGAGATTAAAGGAGGGGGGAGAGCACTGGAATTGGTCTCGAATAAGAAATAGTAGGATGGCAGCTGGTTTTCTTAAAAGAATAAGATGGTGGGCAAGTTCCAGGGGGAAGAGGAGAAAACATGGGCAGGGAAGGAAGGAGGGCCCCAGAGAGGAATGTGGAAGAGAGACACAGCAGGTGGACCTGGAATCACAACAACAAAGGGTTTCCTCCTGACAGGAGCCACCTCCCCAGGGTGCTGGGATCTGCAGAAGCTGCAGAGCTCAGAGCAGACCCCTGCAGTGGCCCAGAGCCCTCATCCTCCTGGCTCCTGTGTTGTGCGGCTTTGGAAGTCTGTCAGACACATCTCAGGTGTCAGAGAACAGGCGTGGGCAGCTTCCTGTGAACCACTCCAAGCACCTTCTGGCAGGGAAATGTCTTCCTGAGGAATTCTCAGGACTCGGAAAGACAGGCCAGGAGGTGTTCGTGTCTCTCTGCACTGGTGGGCCCCACTGCCTTTCCAGGCTGGAAATGACACACTGCAGGTGTCTGCCTCCAGAGACCCCACCAGGTGCACTGAGGCCTGCCTGAGCAGGAGGCCTCCCGAGCCGGGGTCTGTCCAAGGGTGCAGTCTGAGCAAGTGGACAGGTGTGGGCAGCAGGAGCACATGGCAGGCCTGGGGAAGGTCGTTCCAGGAGACCCACGATGAGGGGGGACTCTCCAAACCCAGTGCACTCAGCTTATTCTGAGGAGTCGCTTGTCAGCCCACGCTGAGGCCTCATGCTCTTAGGGATAAAGGGGAATGAGGACTGGTCTGTGAGGTCAGGGGAAATTGGCTGCCGGGATGGACTAACTCTCTCTGGAGCAACACTTACATGGGAAAATCTGTGCGTAGAAACCATGAGCGGGTGCAATTCACACCTTGTGCACCCCGACTTCCCTCCTCGGCCTCCTCCCCCCGGCTCCTGCTCTCACTCCCCTCTCTGCTCACACATTGTCTCTCAGGAGTTCCTAAAAATGACACGTTTTGCATTTTCTGGTAGAAGCTTCAAGCTCACACATCCACACTCTGGCCACAAACTTACAGCAGCACAGGAGCTGGCCGGGTGGCCCCATCAACTGGTCTGAATAGATACGGTCTGTCATCATCAAAAATCAGGGACAAGAGCTACTGCCACAGCAGCCACAGTGAAGGAGCGGCTGAAGGAGTTTCTGGCAACCCATACAAAAAACTCTGGTCAAGAGTTTAGGAGCGAGCAAAGGCTTCCCAGAGGGTGGGGAAGTGGCAGGGTCATGGCCCTGAGCGTGGCCCCCACATTTCCAAGCTCCTCAGTTCTAGGGTGATTTATAGTTGTATTATTCATAAATCTGTTCAAAGATGTAAACAGGGTGATTGTGCCTCCGTGAGATATTAATAACTTAATGAGGCTGTGCTATTTGTTTATGTAATGGAAATGGGATCTCGGCAGGGGCCAGATATAATATTACAATCTGGTAATTCAATGACTGCTACTAAACACACACAGATAGAGTGTTGTTTGAGGGACTGAGTTCAGAGCCCTGATGGGGTGATTGCCTGGGTAGGGTCGTCTGGGGCTCTTGAGATGCCCTTGATTCCTCCCCCTATAGAGTGGGGGCTCTCAGGACCAGGCCAAGCAATGGGAAGTGAGCTGGACCCTCAAACTACCCAGCCTAGGCCAGCACCAAAGGACTCAGGACCCTCCCTGGGGTCAGACAACTTTTTCAGCCAGACGAGGAAACCAAAGGCCAAAGCCCAGGCAGCCTGGGAGAGATGGGTCAGCTGATGGCTCTGACGTGAAATCTAGGCAGTTGTGAGGGCTGTCAGTGTGCTGCAGGCTTCCAGGGAACCCAGGGGCATTGTGTCCAAGGAAGGCAGAGCCCGCGCAGGGTGTGAGGGTCCTACTGGGGAACATAGGCTAAGCTATAAGGCCCCGAGGCCCTCTGCATGGGCCTTCACTCTCCAGGGATGGGAAGGCCCCAGCCTCCACCCCATCAACTCACCTTCCTTCACCTCTGCCACCAAGAGCCCTCGAGAGCCGAGACTCACCTGAGGTCTCTTCCCTCAACTGTGCTTATCTGAAATGAGAGAAAGGAAGGAAGGAAGGGAGGGAAGGAGAGAGGGAGGGAGGAAGAGAAGGAAGGAAGGAGAAAAGAAAGAAAGAAGGGAAGGGACGGAAGGGAAGGGACCCATTCACCTTTACTCTCAGAATGATTGGACTTCTTTGTAGTTAAACTCTGAAAACATGTGACTCTTTTCCGAGAGATTCCTTCATTGCTCAGCCTGGGATGGGCAGCTTGTCACCTGGCGGTGATGGCAGCCACTTCAAGGCCATATCCCCTGCATGGCAGGGGTGTGCCCTCTTACTTGACATTTGGGGAGGGACCAACCCCTCCTGCAGGGTACTCATCATGGTCCTTGGCCTCAGCCTGCCGGACTCCCAGCCCCCAGAAGCACTCCAGTCCCAAGATGTAACAACCACAATGTCCCCAGAGGCTGCCGAGGTCCCCAGGGGAAGCACCCCCCAACCAGGACATCATCCCCTCCCCGGCCCTGCTTTCCCATCCTGTCCCAGGTGCCCTCTGCTCCTTTCTCTGTGAGGCCATGAGTGTGGACGCACACTCACACACATGCACACCCACGCACTGTTAACTGAGGAACGTGATGAGGACACTCACATGGAGAGGACAGCTTTCTCTATTTCTCATAAAGGGCTGCAGCCTAGGGGTGGCCATTCTGACAGGCTGGGAAGCAGAACCCCAGCTAAAGCCAGGAATTCATGCTTCCGAGGAGGGATAGGGAATTAATGCTGACTGTAGTGGGCAAATCTATGTATTCAACAGGTCATGGGAGGTGTCATGAATACTTACATCAGGAGAATGTGCACCTGTGCCCTCCAGCTCTGTGCCCCTTTACAGGGTCTAAGTTCAGAAATGGAGCCCTCTGTGTCAAAAGGTCAAGCAAAGTCATTCAAACCCCTCTCTGCAGCTGCTCCAAAGGCTGGTTAAGCCCCTCCGTGGCTGGTGGGCTCCTAGGAGGAAAACGTGCCAGTTATGTGTTACCAAAACCACAAATAGGGAGGAGCAGGTCAGAGGCTGGTCAGGCTCAGCCTTTAAAGAAGAGATGGTTATTAGGGAGGGAGGGAGGGGGTGTACTGATACATGTCTGACCTCCCACCCCATCAGAGCTGGGAATTACATTTAAGGTTTCTCTGGGGTTCCCTTGGCTGAGAGGAGGGCCATTCAGTCAGTGGGCTGTGGAGTCGGGGGAGGGTGCTTCAGGGTTTATTTTAGTTCACATTCTGGCCAAGCTGAAGGTCAGTTGAGATGATTCTGGCAGCCCCTGGCTACAAGGTGACAGGTGATTGTAGGACTAATCCCTGCTCATTCACGTTTGTGTGGAGGCCCAGCCATGTGCCAGGTGTGCAGAGGGTGGAGTGTCTTCCCTCAGGAGTCTAGAGGCCAAGAGGCAGTGTCACTCCCCTTGTGAGGGTCATCACTGTCCCCCACTGGGCTGGGAGTACCAGTAGTGGGGCAGAGGAGAACTGGCCTCTGGTGGGTAGCTAGGTCTCCATGAGGGCTGAGCTTGGGTGAGCCCAGGGCCCCCGTGTGTCCCTGGGCCTCTCGTCCTTCCCTCAGACCAGGCATCCGCAGGATGGGGCCAGGGTTCCAAAAGCTGCCCGGGGTCCAGACACTGGCCAGCGCTGCTGCTGGAGGACATGTCTGCCGTCGTCTCCCGCCTGGAATGTCACTGCTTCTTTCCCTGGACCATGTCTCTTGTGTGGCCTCCTTCCTGTCTGTGAGCTACAGTGCAAACTCTACTAATACAGAGTTTTACTGTGGATAAACAAATACAGGAAATCAACAGATGTGTCTGCAGATGTATTCCACAGACATCACATCCATAACATCCGTTCTGAGGAGATGCAGCAGAGGGGCCAGAGCTGTGAGGGGAGGTCCCATGAATCCTGCTGGCACAGTGTTGAGAAAGTACCTGCCCAAGACCCCTGAAAGGATGGCAGAGCATGGCCTGGGCAGGTCGACCGATGGGCTGGGATGTGGACCCAAAGAAGGAACAAGGGTAGAGGGTGTGGGGAGAGCAGGGCACTGATCCAGGGCCTGGCAGAGCCCGGTGGTCTCGAGCTCTCCTGGAGCTCAGCATAACAGAGAAACAGGTAGGAGGCCCAAGAGGACCCCCAGCAGAGGACATTGGCATTTCAAGGTGCAGTAGGGAGGCCGAGGGCCTGCAGAGATTTTGACCCCAGGATTGGACATGGGGCTTGAGCCTCAAAGGCATCCAGCCTCTCTCGTGTCACGGCACAGGGTGTGGCATTAGGACTTGGCCACAGGTACACCGCAGCCCCTGCAGTGACTGGCCACAATCTCTCGTCCCAACTAAAGCAACTGTCCCTGTGGCCAGGGCAGAGGCAGGTGCAGGCCATTCCTAGGGAGTGGGGGGACAGGAAGAGAACCCAGCAGATGTGCAGGCCTATCTGCCAGTGGTCAGCCCTCACCTTTCACCTGAGCCTGTTTGAGTTTCTTTCAAGTTCTTGTGGCCAGAGCTGCTTCCTGGGATGCTGTGGGCAGTGGGTATCCCATTCTGCTCCCTTCTCCCTGCTCTGAGGGCAGAGGGGAGGGGAGGGGCCTGTGCTGAGCTCCTCCTATGGCAGCCACTGGACTTTTCAGGAGCTGGAGCCCTAGTGGAACAGAGTCCAGGCAATTTGGACAGGTCACACCAGGGACTCGCGGGGTCTGCATACAAAACTCAGGGCAGGGCCACACACTGGACGTGGGCCGCCCACTGTGCCTGTAAGTCAGGGTGACTTTGCATTTCGCTCCTGACTTCAGAGTGAGTGAGGGGCATTTTATCTTGTTCTCTTGTTTAAAAGGAAACAAAAGGCCTGCACCATTGGTTTCCCTTCTCTGAGCCACAGTCTCTGTAGACACCAGGTCACCATGTTTCCCCCCAATGTCAGAGCCCCTCCCCGCCCACACACGTCACAGCACACACAGATCCACATGTGAACACACCCCAGCATGGCCACATGTGTGCACACAGTGCAGAGGTCAGCATGCCCGGCACGAAGGAACTCCCCGAGAGGGGAAGGCCCCGCGTCCTCAGCGCGCAGGCTGGTTCTCGGGAGGACACACTCCATGCAAATTTTATTTCTTCTTACGTGAAAGGAGACACATCCTCCCAGGAATACTTTAATTCGTCTTTTCTTTCAGAAGTAACTGTCATACAGAGGGAACTTTTGTCTTATCTAATTTTACCCAAGAATGAAATAAAAGACTCAGAGAATAATGGAGTTGAAAAGGAAATAGTGTTATCTGGCCCTGAGATTCCATGCCTGGGGCTGGATGGACAGGGCTGGATAGCTGAGGACCTGGCTGCCTTCTCCCACCCTGGCTCCTCACTCCACACCAGGCTGCCAGACACACGAAGAGTTTCCAGGGACAGTAGCCTGGCCCCTTCGGGGGAGGCGGCCCTGCTGTGAGCTAGCTCAGCCTGGCCACAGGTGTGGATTCTGGCAGGAGCAGCCTTCACACAGACCCTGATCTCCACCAGGCCTGGGCTCCCATGCCAGGATCTGGCCTCCGACCACTTGAGGGTCAGAACCCCTGTGGGTCCTGCCTGTGTCTTCTCTCAGATGGAATCTTCTTCCAGCTCCCAGCCAGCCCTGCGGTTGAGGCGAGGATGGCAGGCCAGAACATCCCATGGGGAGCAGACCACTGAGGGCCTACCCTGCACGGGGCACCCTCCCCACCTCACTCCCCGAGGCTCTCAGTACAGAGCTGGGGGAGAAACTGTTTGAATAAAAGAGAAAAGAACCTGACAACTTACTCTGCAGTCTTGGATAGCATCGTTTACTGGTTTGGGTCACTCCCAGAAATGAAAATGTCAGCTCCTCACACCCTGGTGGAGGGCAGCAGCCCCTCCTCCCCACGGCAAGAGCAGGGGACCATGGAGACAAGGATGAAGTATCCGTTCCAACCTGAGACTGCCACGGTTCTCACTTCACCTGTTCCGTGGTGAAATGCCCCATTCCCGCCTTTATCCTCTGTGTTGATGTGAGGTAGCTAGATCCCAGGAAGTTTGAGGTCCCCTGGAGGACAGGAGCCCCAGAACAGACCACACAGTCACATGCAGCTTGGCTCTCACGGGGCCAGTGGGGCTTTGTGGGGTAATCAAGAGAAGCAGGTGTGCTCATCACAGAAACAAACGGAATTCATGGTGAGTCTCATGTCCTGCTGATTCACTGGACGGGAGCTGCTTCTTTTCTGGGGTGTTTTAAGGGTCCTGAGCCAAGTGCTTCATCCTGTCCCCAACAATACACAGCATGAGGGAGAGAACGGTGTCCCAGGATGCTGTGGAACCCACATCCCTGGGGGCCCTGCAGCCTTCCAGGGTCCCCTCCTCCCTGCATAGAGCTGTCCATCATAGCAGCACACACTGTCCACTCATGGAATAAATTTGGCCACTCATGGCCTCCTTGTGCCATCAGGGTATTCAATGCCTCAACATCTTCCTACCCCTAGGTCAGGTATACAATACCCCCCCTTCTCCCCTTACCCCATCTTAAGAAGGGGAAGGGATGGCTCAGCCTGACCTCATACCTGCTCTGGGCTCTAGTCCATGCAAGGTGGGTTCAGGCCTCATCCCTCCATCCCTTCCCCTGGACCCTAAGCAGAGCCTGCAGGGGCTGACCCAGGGGAACCCCGGGGGCAGGGCTGTGTCCTGCTCTGTGCTGTGTCCTTGAGGAGCCAATGGTGACACTGAAGTCGAGGGTAGGGTCCATGTCTGCTGGCACCCACTGCTCCGGGAACCTAGGACAGAACTCAGCTTGGAAAGGGTGTGTTGGCAATGAGTGACTGAGCAAACTGCCTCGTCACACCCCACAGCAGCTCACTGAGCCCTTGTGTGTCCCCACCAGCCCCCGGCATCTTGATGGAGGGACTGTTAGATTCCTGTTTCCTCAGCACCCAGGGAAATGCCCGACCAGACATTAATGAAGTGGCCAAGTGATGTTTGAAGGGAAGGAAAGAGAGAGGGGGGGAAGGAAAGAGGAGGAAGGGTCTGGTCCTGCCCTCAACGAGCCCCCTGCCCGGCCGAGCGGGGCTGTCCACCTGCTATCCTCTGGGGACTCCGGGTCCTGTGTGGAAACGACCCCAGCAAGCCGTCGGTGCTGAATTGTGGGGAGAAGCGGCTGTGTGTAGCTCAGGCCTTATTTAAACTTTTTCCATGTAAATAACCGATAGTCATAAAAAGGAAAATTGCATTTGCTTTGAGTAGGCAGAAGATACATTTAAGTCAAAATGAGGAATTTTCTCTGAGCGTGGCTTCAGCCCGTGAATAACAACAGTATATTACTTTTTTTTAGGCGTTGAGCCCGACAGAGTTATTTGTCCTTGCATACCAATGCAACAAATTATATTATTTAATGAAAAATGACCCAGCCCTGGCTTCTGAGGCAAACGCACTGGTATCAGCAACATTATCATTATGCATCGGAAGCTGGGGATCCGCCCTGGGCCCCAGCTATGCCCATGAGGAAAGGGACGTCTCTGGGAGAATCATGCCCAGCAGGCTGCATGGGCACCAGGGGCCATGGAAAGGAAACTAGCTTTGTGGCCAGAGCTGGCCCCGGGCCCTAGGTGACCAAACTGGTGTCACCTTGGCTAAACCAGAAATGGGGCTTTGGTCAAGGCCTGACAGATTATCAGGGTCCCCTTCACCTCTAGGCTTTATGGGAGGGTCCCCTCATCTTCCTGAGGCCTTGTTGGCTCCTACTTAAGGATCCTCAATCCTCAGCCAGCTCACACACCCGGCACAGCACCCACCTACCCTCACCCAGTGGTGCGTGAGTGCACTGCCACAGCCACCAAGGCCACCTCCTGTCCTGGGGGGCACAGGGACCAGCAGGAGAGAAGACCATCAGTCATCTCCTGACAGGTCCCACCTACGGTCAGTGCAATGTGAGAGCCCTCTCCAGGGCACAGTCCCTGTGCACCTGCTCCTCCCTGGGGAGAAGGAAAGAAAAAGGAAACACAAGACAAAGACTGAGGGTGGCCACCCCAGAGGCTCTGAGCCTCCATGTAGCCCTGCGTGCTCCTCCCTGGAACTTTAAGACTGTCTCCAGTGCCAGCCGTCTCTCCCAGGGAGCCCTCCCAGTCTCCTGCCAGCAGAGGCAGCTTCTCTGTGTATTTGCTGCCCAGCATTTGGTGACGTCCTCTGAGGAGAAAGCCCACAGCACATTCTAACTCCTGACATTAGGTGACGTCTCCTGAGGAGCAAGCCCACAGCATGTTCTAACTCCTAAGTACATGGCAGGGCTTCACTCCCATTAAAGACATGTGATAACTGAGGCTGGGAAAGCTGGCCCTCGGGAAGCTGGCCGCTTGCAGGTAGCTGGGCAGGGATGGGGACATGCTGCCTGCGTCTCCAAGAGAGATGGAAGGGGTACGTCTGTTCTTAGCACGCCTGTGTCTATGCCTAGGGGAGGAGCAGCCAGGCTGACTGTTCAGGTTGCCTTGGGACTCAGGGTCAGCCCAAGATTCAAGACTCTCCATTTTAAAGCCAGGAAGCTTCCTGCCCCAGTGCCCCGGGCTCTGACTGTTTTAAAGCTGGGAGAACTGGAACAAACCACAGAGGCACAAAGAATTCAGGCGGATGGAAGCTAAATTAGAATACCACAGAAACAAGCAAACACATTGCCATCAACAAAAATCACTCTCGGTGCCTCCGTGCTCGGCTCTGTGCCACATGGGTGCCCAGCGCCCAGGAGGCAGGTCCTTTGCCTGGCCTGGCCCTCGGCGACCCCACGGCAGGGGCAGAGTGTCTGTGACAAGTTCCAGCTCCCCTCCCGCTCAGGCAGGGCCCACTACAGCTTAGGGCAAAGCTCAGGGTCAGGTTCAGATGTAGCTCTTTGCAGCCCTCATGAAGCAAAGTGTGGGAAGTAGCTTCCTTCCCTGGACTCTGACTGTGCTGTGGGCAGAAGCTTCCTGCCCAGTGCCCTGGGCTCTGACTGTGCTGTCTTCCCTCCCAGCCCTGCCAACAGCATATGTAGAGAACGCAGTCACTGCCTGTCTTCTTGACAGTCCTCATGCAACATGGCAGCCTGGGAAGTTCTCTGGGAAGCTGGGAAGATGCAGAATCTGGTTGCTTCCCCATCCAAGTGCTCAGTCTGATGGGGGTGACCAGCGGCGCCCCAGGAGCTGCAAGAAGGGCATGGGAACAGGTGAGTCCAAAACAGAGCTGTGTTTCTCCAGTCGCCTCCCGGCGACACGGCCTGCATACGTCTCTCCCAGCTCAATGCTGTGTTCTAAGAATTTACAGGATTCATCATAAATTCCCACAACTGAATTTTTTTTCTTAAATAAGCATTCAAATTTATGGGTGATCATGAAAATCTCTCTTCAGATGTGAGTCAGAGCCTCAGAAATGATTAAGCAGGAATTCTAATGTGTAATGAAATAGCTGACCCAGGCTGAGTAATGAAAACATCAGATACTGTCCCACCTCCAGGTCTCAGGACATGCTCTCTGCCAGGCAGTATCTCTTCTGTGCTTCTGCCATCCACAAGTATGAGGACCCGCGGCTCTATGGAGGCACCAGGAGGACACCCCAGGCTGCCCAGCAGATAGAGGGATGTGTCCTGTCCGCATGGATCTCAGCACTGCCCAGACAGTTCCCTGGAGTCCTGTGGGTCCTTGGGCCCCACAGCTGAGCCATGAGCAGCACCGCGGGGTCCAGGATGCCACAGCACAGAAAACAGGGGACAGGCTCCCCAGACACTCCGGCTGTGTCCCTCATTGCCTTCTGGGCCCCTCTACCTGTATCCAGCTGTCCAGTGGCAGGTCCTGGGGGCCAGAGATCTCTGCCCAGGGCCCATGATGTGGGCTCCACACCAGACACACATGTGTAGCAAACACTGGTGCTGCTGACCGGGCCCTGAGAAGGCCACCCTGGAGCTCAGCCTTGGGGACACTAAACCCTCCAGTGGGCCCCTAGCCCTGCCTGCTCACCTGCTCACCCACAAGCCGTTTCACCTCTCTGCATTCCTCACTGGGAAGTAGGGGGGTGGGGTAGTGCCAGGCTGCAGCTGGGATTTAATAAGGCAGAAGGTGCAAGGCCGAGCTGACAGGCCAAGGCCCAGCGGACAGTCAGGCTCCCCTGCACGCAGGCCAAGCATTTGCCAGCCTCATTCCGATGTCATCATCCTCCCCCATGATGCTCCGCCCCCTGCAGAAGCCGCCCCGATGATGCTCTGCCTGTACCCTGACCACAGCGTCCCTTCTGGGAGGGCCTATGGGATGATGTGGGTCCTATCTTGGGGTGCAGACTGCTGGGGGCACAGGCCTGGGACACAAGCTTCTGCCAGGGGCTGAGGTTCAATGGCCATCCAGGAGCAGAGGATGGGAAGGTGGCAACGGTGGTGCCCTCAGGGCTCAGGAGAGTGATGGTGCCAGAGCAGACTCAGTGCGGGGAAGCCCCGGGAGGTGGACCGGGGGCCACCGGCAGGGACTGGAGCTCTCTGCCCACTGTGCCAGGGTCTGGGGCTGACCTTGCGGAATCTGCCCTGCAGCCTTCTGGCAGCACAGAGTGGGCAGGACAAGGTGGAGAGCAGTGGCCCCATGAGGAGTCCATCTTCAGGCTCTGCTCTGTGGCTTACTAGCTGGGGCCTGAGAACTCACCCTGGCATGCTCAGCCTGGGGATACTGGGACCCTCCAGTGGGCAGCTTTGCTCCCACCACACCTTGGTGTCTTCACATACAAACATAATGGAACTTTCCCAAGTCCTGTCATTTTAAACTGAGTGCCTGTCCTGGCTTGGCGCTGGGCAAGCCACTGGCATATTTTCCTCCTTAACCCACATGCCCTCCCTACATCGTCACTGTCCCATTTCACAGAGGAGCAGACTGGGCCAGGGTCAGGGAGGACTCAGAGGAGCCAGGATTAAGACTTGGGCAACCTCACCTTCTGGCTGGGCACCCTCCTGGCTGAGGATCACCCACCATGAGTTGCCTGTCACACTGTAGGAGCCCAGCAAGGAAGCAGACCCTTCCCAGCTGGGGCCAGAGGGCCAGCAGAGAGCTCTCTGCAGAGGGTGGAGAGGGCATTCTGGGGATGGCCTGGGAGGAAATGTCTCTGCTGGGACAGGTGGACCCTGGGCAGGCTGAATTTCAAAGGTGGACAGGGTGCTCCCAACAGATGTGCCTATCTGGCCAGGCCGGCTTTCTGGGCAGAGACATGGACGTGAACACAAGCAAAGGTGGGAAGCAAGAAGTGCTTGGTGATCTCAGGGACCACCCTGGCTCCGCCCTCCATGGCCTGCAGCCCGAGGGAGGGTACAGCCGGCCTGAGGCCCAGCCCCAAGGCCGGGCTGGGCGACTCTTCCCTGTGTGCCAGACCAGCCAGCACCCCTCCCTGTGCTGCCGGGATGGCTCGCTCGCATTGTGTGATGGAGTATCATTATCCACCACACTTATTTTTGTCTTCTCTGTCTATTCCGGGAAGCAGATTCTTAGATCAGCAATTAGAAATGTCACTTGCAGTTTGAGGAGGGGGGGTAATTTTCTGAGTCTATAATTGAGAATAGTAATCAAATTCGTTGACAACTTCGATGATACGAAAATGGTAATTAATTGTAAATTTTTGATGGAATGTATGATATTTATCTATTTTTGAACTTTTTAATGATTAGCAACAAGCCATGGTTTACTGCTTCTTTTTTTTCATCTGATTTCTATAATTAGCATCATTTTTTTTCTTTTTCCACTAAAAGTTCTTTGGGGAAGAAGGAAGCTACTTTGGAATGAACTTTAGGATCAACTAACCTTCAATACCTGGCTAGCAGGAACAGTGAAATCAGACACCAGTGGTCTCCCGAGCCGAGCCACAGGCTCTGCAGGAAGCAGATCTCAGGACGGGAGAGAGAGACCCCACACCCACGGGGTGGGACGCCAGCCCCTCCTCCCCTCCCCAGGGAGGCCAGGCCAGGTGCAGGGACGCCAGGTGGCCGCTGCCAGATTTGCTTGTGACCGCCCCGGTGCCATCATGGGAAGTCCTGCTCCTGAGAGGAGCACCTACCTTCTCCCGCCACTGCAGGTGTGTTTTGTTTAAGGCAGTTCCCTCCCAAGGCGACAGAGCCACCTCTGAGAGGAAGCTTGAGCAGCTCTGCTGCTGTAACACAATACGATGGAGCTGGGGTGGCTGAAGCAGCAGACTGCTGTCCCGCTCACAGTTCTGAAGGCCAGTCCAGGGTCAGCCTGTGGGCAGGGCCCCTTCCTGCCGAGGGTCCCCCCATCCCCCACCCTGGCTGCAGACAATGCCCTCCCTGTGGCTTTGCACATCTCTCCCCTTGGACGGCCTATGTCTTCCTCCTCTTACGAGGACGCCATCCCCCTGCATTAGGGCCCACCCTGAAGATCTCACTTTGGCCTCATTATCTCGAGAATGGCTGCCTCTCCAAGTAAGGCGACACGCTGACGCCCGGGGCTGAGACTGCCATACAGATTTTGGATGAGGGCCAGGAGGGCTGAGGTGGGAAGTGAAGGTCCCCAAAGTCACGGCCTGTACTGTGGGTCAGCCTGTCTCATGGATGAGGAGTCGTGGTCCCTGGTCAGCCGTAAAAGAAGCGGTTGAGTCCAGTTAACCCCGCAAGGGTTAGCCACTCCACGTGGAATGTCAGACTCAGCAGCTTCATGTGGCTGCAAAACGGCCCCCAGGCAGGGTCAGCCGTCAGCGCCCACACTGGCTTCTCCTCTGGGGAACTGGCTCTGGCACAGCCTGGGCTGCAGGGGCTGCGACCTCTGGCTCCCCGGACACAGCGCCATCCCTGCTGCTCAGTGGCCAGGCGTGTGCACACCCCCGCACACGGGTCGGGGAATCATCGACCACCGTCTGCACTAAGTTTTATATTCGGTATTGCGAGTTAAGAATGTTTTTTCAATCTAAGTTTTATTTATATCTTTGAATCTAGTCTTTCTCTTCTGAACAAGTCAACGGCACAAATTTCTTCCTCCTTCCATGCGGCTCTCAATCTGGTGTCCTCATCAGCCCGGGGATCACCCATGGCAGTCAAAATTCGTTCTGCAAAAGCATCTGACAGGAATTGAACAGAACAGTGGAAAGTTTGAGAAATTGGGAATAGCAGACTCTAGGCTGGAAAAAAATCTATTTGCCCTTATCAAGATAGGACGTTACCTCAAGGAAAGAGAACCGCTTCTTCTGGCTGCTGAGCCCTTCCTCCCAGGAGTCTGAAGGACACTCGCCATTCTAGGGGAGATCCCAGCAGCCCCAGGATATGGAGGAGTTTGGGGAAGTGGCCGGCATCCCTTTTGTTCCCTAGGCCTCTCTTTGGCCACCTGTGGTCAGGCCTTGGTCTGTGCCACTGAGTCCTACTGGGGGGGGAGCAGATGCTCTCCTAAGGGGCCGCCAGCTGTGGGAGCAGGTGAGCGCCAGGGGAGATGTGAGCCAGCACATCCAGCCGAGCCTTGCCATAGGGCCTGCAGGCCAGAGTGGGGCTGGGCTCAGGGTTCCTGAGAGGCTGAACTCCCGACAGCCCGGGAAGCAAAGCACCCAGGCCCAGGGGTCCAGTGCAAGGAGGAGAAGCAGAGGTGTCCCCTCCCCATGTCTGTTGGGGGTATCAGGGAAGAAGCTGCCCTCTGAGCCCCAGACTCAGCTCCTGGCAGCCACCTGTGGCTGGTTCAGCATTTAGAGGACAGGCCAACAGCTTTGCCCGATGGGTAGGATATCCTATGAGGACCCACACGTACACCCAGATGAAGTGTGAGAGAACAGGCACTTTGGGAGAGCAGATGGGGCAGGTCCAAGGATATTTGTGGTCCTTCCAGGCAAGATGACCCGGTTTCATATGTGTAGGCCAGAAAAAGGTGGGAGCTGTGTTTGCCAGAGTCTGGGCATGCCTACCTCTCCTGATCAGCCCACAGTCAGCTCACCTCTGCCTCCTGCCCCAGGACCAGCTCCCATTAGCCTTTTATCATGGAAAATTGGCGCCCCACCAGTATTTGTCACTGCTGACCATCTCCAAGATGGGGCCTGGAAAGAGAATATCTTGGACCCAGGCCAGGAATCAGGGCCTCCTGCTACAGTCCACAGGGCCTCACTGTTCCCCCAAGGCCCTCTGTGCCTCAGGTAGAGAGTCGGAGGGCAGTCCCTGGGCTCTGAGCAGGGTCGGGCCCCCACTGGCCACGTGGCTCGTCACCAGGGCCAGACCTCGCGCCCAGCTGCAGTGCAGACGCGCCCTGAATCTAATTGATCACATGTAAAACATCACCTCCCCCACCTTCCGTGCACAGCGGGTCAGAAGTCGGTGATGTTCATTGCATTACTCGGCATAAACATGATTTTAATAATTACCATGGGCCAGAACCCGTGCCTGCTCTTGAATAATGAGCATTGAATTCTATTATAGTCCAGGATTAAATATCTTCCAGTTCAGTTCCTCCAGCAGGCTGGTGAGCCGACATCCACGGCACAGAGCTTCCCTCCGCCATGCGCGCGGTCCGCGATGAAAAATCTCTACTGCTATCCGAGCCCCTAATAACATATCATTTTGCAGCCATATAAAGCCTCCCTGGAATTACATTCTGCATTTTGTAATCAAGGGGATTTGCTTGAATTTGTGATAATTTTAGGTAGTTTTCTTGTTCATTGAAGACAATAATTATTCTCTACCTGAGGACATGCGTAGTCTCGTGACAACATCTTCACACTGGGAACAGTTTATTTATAGTTCTTGTTTGTGCCTCCACTGTCGGGAAGCCGTAGTATCTGCACATCTCGGGGCACTGACCCCCACCCTCTGGAGCAGGGCGGGAGCTCAGAGACTATCTCTCATGGCCCCACCCGTCTTTCAGAACCCCTTCATCTGACAGATGCGGATGGGGAAACCCAGGAGAGGAATTGACTCCTCCAAAGTTACCTGTAGACCTAAGACCCTTTGGTAACACTTGCTAACCCGACATTTCCCCTGGTGAGGGGAAGTCACAACCCCATCACAAGGAGGAGGAGGTAACAAGATGTGCTCGAGTGCAGGTAACAAGATGCTTCTTCCCCTCAGAAACTCAGAGCCCACCCTGCATGGGAGACGCAGACAGGGGCTCCTCTACACTGCGTTTTAGAAAGTACAAAGTTTAGGGTTTTCTCCTGGACACGATAAAGAAAAAGTATCGCCGCATTCATGAGGGGAAGAATATTCACACACACAGAAGAGGAAGTAAAACAACCCCAGCCCCATCCGGCTTCCCATTTATGCCACAGTCATGAAAACTTATTGTGCAGATTATAAGACAATTTCAATAGAATATCCTATTTGATCCCCCCAAAACAAAACCATATGTGTAGAGAGACAGGTATTGTGATTATCATTTTCCAGTAAAGACCAAAAGGGACATTGAGATCCGGGGAGCTTAACGAACTTTCTCCACAGCATCTGTCTGGGGAGCCCCGGGGGGTCCTGGGCTCATCTACCTCCCTACTGGGGCTCCACTGCCCACCTTTGTGCCTTGCTCTGCCCCAGACGGTTTTCTGGAATTATCCCCGTGCAGATGCCTGAAATCCCACCATCCAGAAACACCGCCCATCCTGCCAACTATTCAGATGTCACTGTATCCCTCGTATAAGCCTTTACCTCGAAGATTAAATGTATCCTTCAGTATTCTACAAAATTCTTTTGTTATTATGAATGGATTTTCTGTCCATATATACTTGAAATTGGATAAGTCTAAAAAAATCTATTTCTTGACATTTTAACTTCTACCCAGCTATGTTACCCATTTACGTGTGATTTTAATGGTGTTTTCAATGCAGCCCTTTGGATATAACCATAACTTTGAGAAATATGTGTTAGTCTTTCTATGTTAATTATACATTGAATAATAGTCCAGCCAGATTCTTAATGGGATATTCTGGAGACCTGGAAGAAGATAGTTTAAAGGGCACATAGAAGATCGGCTGCCCCCAGAATTGTGATGCGTCTAACCAAGTGTAAATGATGGAACATTTACAGTTAGAACGTATGTTTTCACAGACAGACCAGTGGAACGCAATACTGTGTCCAGAACTGGTCATTGCCATGGTCAGCTTTTTGCACAAACTTGGCTAGTACCCAGTTATCCCATCAAACCCAGGTGCTGCTGCCCAGGTGTGCTGTAGGTGGGGCAACACCCACAGTCAGTTGGCTTTAAATACGGGAGGTGGCCCTAGACCATGTGGGTGGACCTCCTGCAATCACTTAAAGTGCTGAAGAGCAGAAACTGGTATTTTCTGGAGAAGCAGGAATCCTGCCCGGGACTGCAGCATCGACTCCGCCTGAGCTCCCAGCCTGCCGGCCTGTCCTACATATCTCAGACTCGTTAAACCCACAGTCACATGAGCAAGCTCCTTAAAATAACTCCTCTCTACTCTGATCAGATTTAAAAGCACTAATGACTATGTGCTCTGTTAAGAGTCCGGGTGTGACGTGGCGGTGGAGGCACACCAAGTATCACCACTGACATCCCTAACTGCTGGACGACTATTTATTTGGTTCCTCAGGACATTTTCATCAGACTAACACCTGTAAAGAGATTGACCGATGGCCCTAATTATCCCCAGCAAAGTAAGGAAAGAAAAGGTGGGCCTCAGACCTGGCATTCCCAGTTCCAGTGCCCCATAAATGACCCTACTGAACCCTCATCTCCTGCAGCTGAGGGATGGAGATTTCTGAAAACCGAATCTGGAGTCTTATCCTACAAGTGGCTGAATTACAGCAAAACTTGAATCCCCACTCACAGGGAGTGTCTGCAGGAGAGCAGGGGTGTGATCTGTCCTGGGAAGCCCCCAGCTTCTAGACCTAGAACTAGGCTTCTGGCGGTTAGAAGGGCACTAACAGTTTGCTTGGCGGGTGGAATGTGGACCACAGAGAGCCACCCCAGACCTTACTTGGGTTGACGCAGAGGATGGATTCGAAGGCCTGGATTGGAATGTTAGCGGGGACTTGCCACAGGAGACCTACTGGTTTGCCCTGGGAGGTTCATCACTGCTGAGGACCAGAAATGCAAGGGCCGTGCAGCCCTGCTCAGTGCTCTGACTGGGCTCATCCCTGTAGCTCGGGTGTAACACTGGGGTGGAGGACCTGACGGGGCTCCTTGCATGCACTGAGGTGCAGTGGTCCCTGGCGTGTGGGGTCAGGGCCAGCGTTTCCCAGCTGGAAAACCAGGTGGGTGAACAACAGTAGGGTCAAGGAGGTCACCAGACCCATCTGACCTGCAGAGGCCTGAGCTACTGCCTGGTGGCCCACAGTATCCCCAGAGCAGAAACAGATCGGCATTGAGGTCACCAAACCCCTACGGAGGCCTGAGCTACTGCCTGGTGGGCCACAGTGTCCCCAGAGCAGAAACAGATCAGCATGGACTAAATGTGTGCCCGAGGGCTGTGCCCCACTCCAAAGCACAGCATGAAGCAATTCCACTCCCGGCTGCAGCCTCTGCTGCTGTCCCCTGACCCACGGCAACTTTGGGGTAACCTGGGAAGTTCCAGAAGAGCAGCTACAAGAGGGGAACAGAAAGCCAGGCCAGGAGGAGAGAAGGTAGGGGTGCCCCTTCCCACCACATCAACAGCCCCGTCTGCAGAGGACCACAGGACAGGGTCGCTGGGACCAGGTGTGGGGCAGGGTCTCAGACTGGTGTGTGCTGAATCGCTGACCTACCAGGAGCTGCTCGGATCCCGCCAGTGCTGGTCAAGCTTGTGCAGGGAGAACGGACGGGCCACCCCCGGGCCAGTGTCGGGATGACCTCACTTGTCTGTGATGAATTTCTCATCTGAAGACATCGCGGGATTTGATTTCTTCTTTAAACATCATGGAAGATTTTTGAATCCAGATTTAGAAGTGAAGTTAATGTACAAGTTTTTCTTCCTTGACTATCATTATCAATCCTCATCAAGACGCTCTCCATCTTTTTGTGTGACCTGGAATACTTTGACTATCAGAGAAATTAAAAAATGACTAGAACGGGGGATACAGCTCAGAGATCATCAACTGGAAGGGTCGTTTTTATCCCGTATGTTTTAAAAACAGTCCCTACCTCTAATTTTCTAGGTTAATATGCCCAGAATCTTCCAGCTAAAACGATGAAATTTCAGACACAAAATCAAGGTCAAAGTTACTTTATAGAGCGAGGTTGCGAGGGGGGGTTGGGAGAGCAGATTTTCATTTCTCATTTTATATACCCATTAATTTTATTCCACTAAATTTATTGCAGATACAAGACAAGCATACAGAGCAAAATAACAAACACCCTCGAGCCTCCCACCCAGCTTTAGCCAATCAAAATATGGTTTACTTTAAAATCTCACATATCAACTTTTTATTGCACCATGGTGAACCCATGAGAAGGGCAGGGCTTGCTGAGTTGTCTACAGCAGAGCACACCCGTGCAACCAAATGGCCAAGTGAGACACACACACAGGATCGAATCACACCTGGGAGTCCCTGGGGCTCCCCTCCCCCAGCACGCGACACCTCCAGCCATGAGACTGACCCCACCCTCTCACCGTTCACACAGATGGAACGAGACGGTTCCCCTGGGGTGGGTGTAACATCTGTAAGGCTGCTCCAGGGCCCTGCGTGAGCAGGTGACGCCCTAGTTCCCGGCTGTGTGCAGGGTCCTGCCGTGTACCTGGGTCAGTATTCACGTGTCTGTTCTCCCAGTGAGCATGCCTGTCAGGAGTGGGGCTCTGTGCTGTCCCAGTATGTGGCTCTTGGGAACACATGTCCCTGTTTCTACCCGATCTACAGCTGGGAGTGGAAACTCAAGGTCAGGGAATGCGCCTGGTTCCAGCTTTCTCAGGCAGTGCCAAAGGGTGCCGGCGGCCCCTGCGCTGGCAGCAGCTGGAAGGCCACTTCTCCCCATCCTCACTGTCCATCCTTGCTGCCCTGGGCTCTCCTGTCTGGAGAACACGCAGTGGGAGCTCCCAGGAGCTGCTCATGACACAAAGGCCATTTGGACGTGTTTTTCGTGCAGTGTTGAGTCACATTTTGCCCCGTTTTCTGCTCAGTTCTCTTTTATTCCTTACTAATTTGAGGTTTTTCACATGCTTTGGCTGGAAGCCCCATGTTGGATACGTGGGTTGCCCACCTCTCTCCCCACTGTCAGCTCCTTTCTCACCCCCTTAATGTGTCTCCTGATAAACAGGGGCTCTTAATTTTAATATGAATCCAGGGCATGCACTGCCCGGAGTGGGTCTTGTTTATGGAATCCGACTTGGCTGAGATCACAGAACCACAGTCCTCTCTGCTTCCTTCTAAGGCTTCCGTGCTTTCAGATTCAGATCTGTGGTCTATCTGAGATTGATTTTTCCGGGAGGTAAAGAGTTTTGGGTTCAAGATGACTTTCCCCCATACAGATACTCAATTAATCTCACCCCGTTTATTGAAAAGTTTCTCTCTCCCCTTCTGTGCTGCACTCTTGGCTTAGTTTCAAATCACTTTTTTTCCCAAATGAAACTCCGGGTGTGTTTGTTTTCCTCGATGTCCTCCCTCTGTCCCAGGATCGAGTCTAGGACCCTGTGCCATCCTCAGCTGTCCCGTCTCCTGCCCCTCTGGTCCGCAGCGGCTTCTCACTGTGTCCTCCTTGCTGATGACCTTGGTGGTCCTGAGAGGACAGATGTCCCTGAACCTGGGTTGTCCATTGTTTCCCGCGAGATTAAGCTGGGGTTACTGGTCTTTGGAAATAGGACCACAGATGGGAAATGCCATTCTCATCACCCCGTATCAAGGACACGTGGGGACATGTGACACCCGCCCGATGTCACTGATGAACTTGCCTTCGCCCCTTGACTAAGGTGGTGGGTGCCACCTGCTTTTCCCCAGGACAAAGTTGGTGTTTCTCCTTTTCAAGCTTGTTCTTGGAAAACAGTCATGAATCCCCCACCCGTGGAGGTGAGGGGGCAGGTCAGTGTCCACTCCAGAAGGAGGTGTCACATATGCTCTGTAGGGGCAGGTCAGTGTCCATCCCCGGAGGGAGGTGTCACATGTGCTCTCTAGGGGCAGGTCAGTGTCCACCCCAGAGGGAGGTGTCACACATGCTCTGTAGGGGCAGGTCAGTGTCCACCGCAGAGGGAGGTGTCACATATGCTCTGTAGGGGCAGGTCAGTGTCCACCCCCGGAGGGAGGTGTCACATATGCTCTGTAGGGGCAGGTCAGTGTCCACCGCAGAGGGAGGTGTCACATGTGCTCTGTAGGGGCAGGTCAGTGTCCACCCCAGAGGGAGGTGTCACATATGCTCTGTAGGGGCAGGTCAGTGTCCACCCCAGAGGGAGGTGTCACATAGGCTCCTCAGGCCCTTCTATCACACAGATTCATCTCTACTCACTTGTTACTTTATTCTGCCATTTATTTACATTCACATGGACTATACATGTTTATCTTCTATGCTGCCAAATCTTTTTTTTTAATTTGGTATTAAGACAGAGCATTACTCACTTCAGACTGAGGTGGACAAATGGAACCAAATTCAGCCTCTCACCACAACAAGAAACAGATAAAATATATGAAGAAATGGTTTTCAAGGCATGGGACGTCAGGCAGTGGAGGACAAGTAGGGTGAGCTCGGACCTCCCCAGCTCCAAAACTCCTCCTGGAGAGGGTTTCCAGGCCACAGCATGCTGAGGGCCCCCCAGGTGGAGCCTGGCAGACACCAGAGTTGGGTAGAGGGATCTCAGAGCCCACGGAGGCCAGAGCAGCTTGAGTGTACTGGAGTGTACTGGACAGAGCAGTGGAGAGGGCCAGGAGCACAGAGGGAGCCCAGACTTCCCAGAACCCTCTGCCCACCAAGTCCAGCAGAATATTGGTCAGTATGAATGTGAGGAAACTTCCAGAGTTGGGGAAAGACCGACCCAGAAGAACTGAGGAGAATAATACTCAAAACTCACACAGGGCCAAAAATGCTTCTTACCAGTCATCTGGAAAAGGTCATCATTTCCAATGATGGGAAGGATGAAACTGCTTCCAAGTAGCATAACTGCATATTAAAACAAAGCTCAAAAATAATTTATAAATATGAAACATTCAACGCCCAGCAAGGTAAAATTCATATTTGGCATCTAATCAAAAGTTATCAGGCAGCTCAAAATGAGGGGAAGGAAATCAATCAATTGAAATCAACTCAAAACTGACATAGATGTTATAATTAGCAAAAACAGGGCTTGGAAATAACTCCTTTAGCTGTATTCTCTCTATGCTCTGTGTTCAAAACACTGAAGCGGGACATGTTAAGCTGAGATGTAGAGGTTGTTAAAAGCATCAAATCAAACATGAAAGCTGAAGATGACAATCATAAAGTATGAGATGAAAAATCTACTGAATGGGATTAAGGGTACATTAGGCATTGTAAAAGGAAAAATTAGTGAACTTGAAGACATAGCAATACAAACTAACTAAAAATGAAACAGAGAGAGAAAAAAGGCTAAAAACACTTAACGGACCATCAGTAAGCGAGAAAGAAATTTCTCAGCCACTTAATATGTGCACCTTTGCTATCTTCAGAGAGACAGGACAGAAAAACATATTTGAAGAGATAATGTCTGATACTTGTGTGAATTTCATGAAAATTACAAACTCACAAACCCTGATCATGAACTCCCAAGATCAAGAAATAAAATGGCCAGGTGAATCCTAATAAAATTGCTCAGCTCTGCCAATAAACAGAAAACCTCAAAGAAGTAAGATTTTTAAAAATTTATGTTTCATATAGAAAAATAAAGATAAGTATGACAACAGATTATCATCAGAAACATCTGAGAAAGAAGCCAGTAGAACAACCATCTTTGAAGCAAGGAAGTGTCAACCTTGATCTCTACATCCGGTGAAAATACCTTTCAAAAATGAAGATGAAATAAAAGTATTTTAGACATACAAACCCTGAAAGAAGTCATTGCTACCAAGGAATATATTTATGGAAAATCTCCTTGACTGGAGAATGAGCTTAGCAAAGTTGTAGAATATAATATTCATGTATAAAATCGATTATTTTTCTATATGTTATCAACAAATAAAATTAAAATTTTAAAATATCACTTTTAAAGGCATCAGATATATAAAATTCTTAGCGATAACAATATATGTGAAATAATGTATACTGAAAACTATAAAATAATGATTAAAGCAATTTAAGAAAAATAAATGGATAAATGCACCCTGTTCACGGAGCAAAAGATTCAACACAGTAAAGATATTAACCCCTCCAAAATGGTCTGTCATTTGCTACAAAATGTCAATTAAAATTCCACCAAGATTTTTGGGTGTGTCTGATTCTGAAATTTATATACTAAAACAAAAAAATGAATATATTTACATAGTAAATATAAAATTAAAAATTATTAAATTTATATTTAATGTTAAATATATATTTAATAATATATATTTTTTAAATATATACTTAACAATTAAATTATTAAAATTTATATAGTAAAACAAACAAAAAAAGAATACCCAAAAGCATTTTGAAAAAAGTAAAAGTAAGGAAATTGCATGACCTGATTTTAGGATTTAAAGACCTCTATAACTACAGTAATAAAGATAGTGCTGTAGTAATGTAAGTGAATTTCTGTTTTTCTTTTTCTTTCTTTCTTTCCTTTTTTTTTTTTTTTTTTTGCAGTTTTTGGCCAGGGCTGGGTTTGAACCCACCACCTCCAGCATATGGGGCTGGTGCCTTCCTCCTTTGAGCCACAGGTGCTGCCCCAGTATATAAGAGAATTTAAATTGACACATGGAACAAAGGGGAGAGTGCAGAGTCAGACCTACACTATATGGATGACTGATTTTATGACAAAAAATGCAAAGAAGATGCAATGAAGAAAGAATAGTTTTTTAAACGCTATGTAGAATTAAAACATTTTTTAAATCAAAAATGTCAGAAAAATTGTCAAAACACAATAATAACAGTCAATTGAGAGTCAACGCAAGGACTCAATACCACTCACAATAGCTGCAAAGAATATAAAATACTTAGGGATACATCTGACGAAGAAGACCAAAGATCTCTACAAGGATAACCACAAAGCTCGGATGAGAGAAATTACAGATAACACAGACAGATGAGCAAATGTCCCACGTTCAATGATTGGAAGAAGCAAGATTGGGGAAATGTTCATACTGCCCGAAGTAACGTACAAAATCAAAGCAGTTCCCATCAAAATGCAATGCCATTTTTCACAAAGCAAGATAAAACAATTCTAAACTTCCCATGGAATCAAAAAAGTACCTGAAGAGCCAAAGCAACACTAAGTAAAAACAAACCTGGAGGCATCACGTTCCCAGGCTTTAAACTATACTGCAAGCCTGTAGTAACAAGAACAGCATAGCACTGGTATCAAAGTAGATTCACAGATCAATGCAACCAAACAGAGAACCCAGAAATAGAACCATGTAGCTACAAGCAACCGTTATGACAGAGAAGACAAACGCACACGTCGGGGGACCCACACCCTGCTCAGTGCACAGCGCTGGGAAAACTGGACACGCAAAACAGGGAAACCAGATCCCTATTTTCATCATACACACAAAGGTGAACTCAAGATCGATTGAAGACTTAAATGTAAGACCTGATGAAAACTTAGGAAAAATGCTTCTGGACACATTGCTATAAATAGAGAATTTAGGGCGAAGATCCCTGAAGCAAATACAGCAACAACCAAATAAATAAGTGGGACTTAATTAAACTAAAAAGCTTCTGCCCAGTAAAGGAAATAACCAACGATGTAAATAGATCCCCTACAGAATGGGAGAGAATATTCACAAGCTCTGTCCCACAAAGGACTAGTATCCAGAATCTACAAAGAACTCAAACAAAACAAAACAAAACCAGTAACCCATCAAAAAGAGGGCAAAAGACATGAACACATTTTTTTAAAACAAAATATGCAAATATTCTAAAACATATGAAAAAATGCTCAATATTATTCATCTTCAGCAAAATGAAAATACCATCCCCCTGCCAGAAGGGCCATTTTTATTAATAAGCCAAAAAGTAATAGATGTTGAACAATGTGGTGAAAAGGGGACACTTAACACACTGGTGGTGGGATTATAAATTAGTGCAGCCTCCATGGAAATCAGTGTCGGGATTCCTCAAAGAGTGACAGGAGACCTACCATTCAGTTCCGCACTCCCACTGCTGGGTAGCTACCCAAAGGAGAAGACGTCAAAAAACGTCACAACCAGGGCGGCGCCTGTGGCTCAGTGAGTAGGGTGCTGGCCCCATATACTGAGGGTGGTGGGTTCAAACCCAGCACGGGCCAAGCTGCAACAAAAAAGTAGCCGGGCATTGTGGCGGGCACCTGTGGTCCCAGTTACTCCGGAGGCTGAGGCAAGAGAATCGCTTAAGCCCAAGAGCTGGAAGTTGCTGTGAACTGTGATGCCACAGCACTCTACTCAGGGCAGTAAAGTGAGACTCTGTCTCTAAAAAAACAAAAACAAACAAAAACCTTAAAAAAAAAGTCACAACCAATGTTTTCACAGCACCAGTCCACAGTCATAAAGATACAGAATCGAGTTCAGTGCCTCCCAGCTGGTGAGTGGACGGAGGAAGCTTGGTGCATGTATGTGTATGCAGACAGCAGTACTTCTGCAGGTTCAGAACTACCAAGGGGCTACTAACAAGCTGGTCAGCATACAAAGGTGGTCACTGAAGGGACCCAGGCCTGCCATACTGACACACACACGTACTTTGCTTTCTTGTACAGCTTTTATGAAAGAATATCACACAAAATCATACATAACCAAAACACAGTGAAACCAGGCATACAGTATCGTATAAAATCAATACATTTATTGTTTTCTCATGGTTTAATTGTTCTTTCTGAAAAAAAAGAGTCAATCTTGATCTTTTCTTATTCTTGTTACAAATGTAAGTGGAGAAAGCACTCTCAACGCTGGCCACACCACTCAGCACACCTGGGCGTTTTTTGCTCTTGTGGTTGTTGAGTCAGAGTCCCACCCTATGCCCTGAGCAGAGTGCAATGGTGTCATAGCTCACTGCAACCTCAGACTCGGGCTGTGGGCATCCCACTGCCTCAGCCTCTGGGAAGCCGCTGGGATTACAGCTGCTCACTGCGGTGCCCGGCTGGGTTTTTCATTTTTTTAGGAGTTGGGGGTCTCACTCTCTCGCTCAGACAAGTCTCAAACTCCTGAGCACAGGCAATTCTCCCTTCTCAGCCTCCCACAGTGATGAGGGATCCCCGACATGAGTTACCACTCCTGGCTGGGCAATTTTTTTTTTTTTTTTTGGCAGAGTCTCACCATGTAGCCTTGGGTAGAGTGCTATGGCATCACAGCTCACAGCAACCTCTAACTCCTGGGCTTAAGCGATTCTCTTGCCTCAGCCTCCTGAGTAGCTGGGCCACAATGCCTGGCTATTTTTTATTGCACTTGTCATTGTTGTTTTAGCTGGCTAGGGCAGCTGAGTTCTAACCCACCAGCAACACCTGGGCATTTTTACACAGCAAGAGACTCCAACTGTGTTATCAGCTGCCTGACATCCCCTTCTTGTGGAGTCCTTCACACACTTTGGAAAGTTTTCTGCTCTTACACTTGTCTCCCTTCATGACAAGGCTCCTGTCAGGCCTTGCCTTGTAGGAGTCCACACTGGTCAATGTCGAGGCATCGTTGTTGTCTTTGAAGCCTCTGGTGAAGTCCAGGAAGTTCTTGATGGACTCTTCCACAACTTGCCCTGGAACCTCATTGGATTCGACACACAGGACTTCTGGGAGACCGCATGTCACAGTTTAAATTTCTCGAACCAAGTGCTCAGTGCTTGGAAATCTACCACCCTGAATTCCTGTGCAAATTTTTTACCAACTTCCTGGATCATCAGCCTGGAGATTCAGGTGTTGACTGCCCTCATTTGTGTGAACCAGCTTGATGTGGCTTCACTGGCTGCGTTGAGGGTCGTTTCCCCTCCTCCTCTGTCGGTCTCCACCAACATTTTTGGAGGTCGCTAACTGTGGTCTTCCCAACCCCCAAATGTTCCACAATCTTTCTTTGGCTGCTGCTTCCCAGGAAACATAGAAGATCAACCTTTTCCTTCAATGTCAGCTCTTAGAGTTCTTCTCTTTGGGCCATAATGTCTTATTAAGTATAAAATTTTCAGTAATTGTAAGATGTACTTAGAATTCAGACCAGTCTTTGATGGTGAAGAAATCTCCCACAACATGTGATAATAGGACATTAGGTTTAATCCAACATGTGATGATAATAAAACATAGCAAAAGAACTTATATTAAAGAAAAGAATAACACAGCAATGGGGAAAGCCCACACTTTCCACCCCTTGCTGTGGCGTGGCCTCAACTGGCCAACTTAGGGAGTAAAATTAATATTGCCTGTCACCGTCCAATGGTCAAGATACAGCTTACAGTGGTGGTCAACAGACAGAGGTCAGTGTCTCACTGAGTACACGTGGTGCACGTCTGGTCTATGAAAATTATGTCGACGTAAGGAGGTGGTCAGCTACGGAGGCTCTACAGCAGATACCACGGAGACTACTCAGTCACAAAGAGGAGTGAAATGACGGCTTTCATGGCAACTTGGATGGACTTGGAGGCTGTTATTCGAAGTGAAATATCTCAGGAACGGAAAAACCAATATCACACGTTCTCGCTTGTAAGTGGGAGCTTAACCCTGGGTATAGACAGTCATAAGATACATAATGAATATTTCATTTCTAGTGATAACTAGTTTTTTTTCCAACTAAGCTCTTATTTTAAAATTTAAATTAATTTATTTGTATTGATACATGTCAGATGTACACAGTTTCAGGGTACATGGGATACGATACATTCATATAATCAGTCTGGCATAATTGGGATGGCCACACCCTTAAATGTTTGCCTTGCCCTTACTCTAGGGACGTTCTAATTATTCCTCCCTAGCTATTTTGACGTGTGCAGTGTTAGCTATGGTCACCTACTGACGTCCTGGACACCAAGTCTCACTCCTCCCAGCTGAGCATGTAGTCGAACCTCCATGGCTGACCCCCTGCCTACACTGACCACCTCCGCCAGTTGACCTAATTTTCATAGACTGGACATGCCCCACACATGCCTGTCAGAACAGTAGGCCTCGTTCCTTGTGGTGACCCCTCTGTGTGTTGAGCAGTTTATTACAGCCCCTTGAGTGGTCAGCTTTCAGGGGTTCTGCTATATTTGCATCTATATTCATCAGTCCATCTTCACCTCCCCCAGCCCTGCTGGCCTCTGGGACCACTCTCAGTCCTCTGTCTCCACAGCAAGCACTCCCTTCCAGGGTCCTTGTTCTCTGCCATGCTATGTCCTCTCTCACATTTAAACACGTGAAACGCACTTATTTATACTCCATCTCTGCAAATCCCCGAGTCTGGAGTCTGCAGGACACGACCAGTGCTGTTCTGTCTCCCTGGCTGGCCGTCCTGGTGTTTCTGTGAGGTCATTTTCTGTTGTCAGTAGGTAGTTGACCAGCGGGTTCTCAGGCCTGAGTGCTGGGTCGTAGCCATGTTAAATTCCCCTCAGCCAGGACCCGCCACCTGTGACCTGGGCCTGTTATCAAATAAGTGTTTTTGCAACTATGCAGAGAACCCAAGGCCTAAACCTCCTGAAAATCTGGGCTTTCAAAGGTCTGGCTTTGTGCCAGACCTCAGAACAGCCGCTGAGGCAGGATGGATGCCCCTGCCGTCTCCTTTGCAGGAAAGATTTTTCTCTCTCCTGCTGTCATTGAGGGAAGCCCTCCGAGTCTTCCAATCGCAGGCAGTGACCCCATTCATCTCCTCACCTGGGGTCCCAAACTGCACATGGCTTTAACCAGCAGATGCCTTGAAGGGCAACCAATGTTTTTAAAATATGCTTTTACACATTCCTATTATTATCTCTTTTATTATTGAAGTTTTTTTTTTTTACTATTTTTGAGTAAAGACTAACATTTTAAAGCATGTATTTTATACTTCATCCTCGTTTCTGAAGTATATTAGAGCAGGTTATTTTGCCCATTACTTTGCTATCAAAAGAGGTCTCTTCCTCTACACATTTTAAACTTTGCTTTTTGACATTTAGTTTCCAATCCACCTGGATATTATTTTTGAGTCTGGTATAAAATAATGGTGTAATTTTCCATATTGATAAGCAGTTCTCCACATACCATTAAAAGAAAATCTTTATGGGCCAGGCACAGTGGTTCATGCCCATAATCCCTGCACTCTGGGAGGCCGAGGCAGGTGAATTCCTTTAGCTCAGGAGTTTGCAACCAGCCTGAGCTAGAGTGAGACCCTTCTCTAAAGCAGCTGGGCATTCTGGCAGCCGCCTATAGTTTTAGCTACTTGGGAGGCTGAGGCAAGAGGATGGCTTGAGCCCAGGAGTTTGAAGGTGCTGTGAACTGTGACACCACAACACTCTACCGAGGGAGACAGAACGAGACTCTGTCTCAAAAACAATCACCTTATTTTTCTCACAGAGGTTGCAGCCCCCCCGCAGGGCCTGACTTCACACGGTGTGGGCTTATCTCACCACTCTCTCTGTGGCTTACCGTCCATCACAGGGCTCTCAACATGCCAACTCTGTAGCTTTCTAAAATATGATGACGTGTGATGGGACAAGACCCTCATCTTTCCCTTCACAATTAACTCAGCTATTCTTTGCCATTCTCTACTGCATGATAACACACTTGTCCCCCACCGTGAAAAATACTATTGGAGTTCTGAAGGGAATTATGTTAAAATTATAGACTAATGTAAGGAAAATCGACTTGTTCACGCTACTGAGACGTTGAATCCACAAATGTATGTAGCCATCTAGTCAAATCAGTGTGTATGGTCGGACATACACACCCATGGGGCCAGACTGGGTCCCCTCCTCCTCCCACCAGCCCCCCAAATCCCCGGATGCTCAAGCCCCTGACATGAAGGGGTGCAGTGTTTGCATATAACCTACGCACATCCTTGCATACACTTGAAAGCATCTCTATTACCTGACAACTTTTAACTCCTAATATTACGTAAATGGCACATTGATAGTTGTTAGACTACCTTTCAAGGGGATAATGATGAGAATAAAAAGGTCTGCTCATGTTTACTACAGACACAACTGATCATTTTTCTTTTCCTGAATATTTTTGACCAGGGTTGGTTGAATCTGGAGTTGAGGCCCTTCTGATACAGCGGGTTGACCGTGCACACTTTGCAGTTTATAATGTTGTTTGTAGGTGTCTGGTAAATCTTTGGCAGCTTATAACATTTGGGGGGTGGTAAAGTAAATGGAAATTTGTTTCCTGTTGTATTTTTTATTTATTTTACCGATGGGAATGCTATTGACATTTAAAGAAATTGTATACACAGAAACTTTCCTGGGAGTTTTTCTTCTTTGACTGTTCTTGTATATAATCATATCTTCTGCAGACACAGAGTTGTAATATTTTTTTTTCTGAATCCAAACTTTTTCTTGCTTTATTGCATCAGATTGAATCCAGTGAAATTTAAAGAGGACAGTGGTGCTGGCTCCTGAGGCTTGTTCTTGTCCTCAGAAAAATTGTCTTTAAAATTTTATCTCTGATTGTGGTCCTTAGAGGCACTTCCTCAGGCTAAGAACTAATCCACCTCCAGCTCCTCCTGGCTGAAGTAGCTCCTGTCCTGAGTGGATCCTGACTTTTTTAGTACCCCCTTCTGACTCTCCTGCAATGATCTTTTTCTAACATTCAATTTCTTAATAAAGGGGGGCAGTAGTTATAGTGGGAAATGTTAAGACACAAATAAGTCCTTTAAAAATCCTCCTCAAGGCCGGCCCAGTGGCTCACACCTGTAATTCTAGCACTCTGGGAGGCTGAGGCAGGTGGATTGCTTGAGCTCTTGACATCGAGACCAGCCTGAGCAAGAGTGAGACCCTGTCTATACTAAAAATGAAAAACTGAGGCAAGAGGATCATTTGAGACCAAGAGTTTGAGGTTGCTGTGAGCTGTGATGCCACGAGACTCTACCCAGTGTGACAAAGTGAGACTCTGTCTCAAAAACAAACAAACAAAAAAACAAAAAACCTCCTCAGAATTCCTCTTTCAATCTTGAATTCCCATGATGGTCTAGCCAAACAGACCCTCATGTTGGAAATGCCTTCACGGATTACTCCACCAGTTCCAGGCCACCGACTTAAATTTCTATGTAATGGTCTCACTTTGACATTTAGAATTTACTGTCTTTTTATCTATGCTTAAACTGAAACGGGCTCATCTTAGCATCTGGCTAAAGTTATGTTGTCTTTTGGACGATTTCCTTTGTACCGTCTTCCAGTTCACTGCTTCTCACTTTGACCACATCCAGGCAGGCTGCAGTTTCACACACGTACTGCTTTTTCATTAAACATATTCCAATGAGTCTCTTAAAATCCGTGTTTAAGATCTTCAAGTAGCTCTTTTTCACAAGAACAAGTTGTCACATTTTTTCAGTTTTTAAATTGTTTTTTATTCATTTGTAAATGCGATCTTACCTCAACGGTCTCTTTAAACACCTTTAGCATGCTTATTTCGAAGTCTCTGGCTTCACATAAAGACATGAATGATTGTCACAGAGTCGTTTATATTCCAAACGCTTATTTTGTTGGTTATATTTCTTACAGTTATATTTGTCTGTGCTCTTCTCAGTTTTGATTCCAGGGGAACCTGGAGAGGGAGAAGTTTGGGGTTGATGAGAATCTTTCTGCCTTTGAGAACGGTGCCCCCACTCCACCAGGGACAGGTCCTGTCATAGGATGTGTGTAACTTGTGGCGGGGACACTGGGGCCATCCCAGGTCCCGGTAAGATGCCAGCAGGTGCCGGGCTCTGAACCTGGTCAACAGATTATGTCAATTTCCTCCAGCCCCCGCCCCGTCCCCCAGCAGCTGGTCTCAAATTTTAGCTCCTAAATTGCTTCAGAGCAATTGTTTGCACCCTCGGGCTGCAGGTGGTGAGCCTGCTCTCATCATCAGTCTGACCTTCCCAGTCCCCCTGACTGGGCAGGAGCAACCCCTCCCACCTGAGCCCCACTGGCCCCTGGCATCCACTCTGCCCAGCAGCTGACCTTCCCGCTCTGGCTGCTGGAACACAGAGACATTTGTATGCCCTGTTTTCTGAGTTTCATCAGGTTTCCTCTGTTCATAGGAGACTGGTCATTTCCATGAGGATGTAGCCAAGGGGGTCATTACATCATGAACATTCTGCAATGTCTTTGTAGGAAACTCTCGTGATTGTTTTTACATGATAGAATTATAAATAATAAATACTCTGTCTTATTTGGAAATTTTCAAAGAAAAACAGATCATAAAGATTACAGGGCAAAATAAATAATATTTATTTTTGTAGAATGAAGTAGAAAAGAAGGCATAAAATTAGTGCTTAATGTGCGAGAATTGTGTGTGTGTGTGGACAAGGAATAAAGGAATTAAGAAAAATGAAGCCCTTTAATGCGTAGGTGTTACAGAACGCTCACACATTTTTCTTCAGTTCTTATTTTGACTAAAGTTACAATCATCAGGCGTGTATAATGGCTTGGTGGATTGAAGAGATGGAAAAATGAAGTAATAATTGCATGTAATGATTAGGTGAATTTTTCTTCCTTGCAAGAAATAGGTCAAGTTTGGGTACCAGTGAGAAGACTCCTATCAGTTATAATGGGGGAAAGTGAATAAAAACATTAACTTTGGAAAGAGAATAAAACATCTTTCTGAACAAAGTAGCAGGTGCAGCCAGCAGAGTCCCGACAAAGCCCCGAGGGTTCTGCTGGGGCGTCAGCACAGCCAGTCTGGGGGCCAGCACGAGGAGTGGGCGTGGTCTCTCCAAGGTCAGAGACACAGCAGCACCCAGTCCCCACAGGGACTGGCGGCCTGGGGGAGAGGGGCAGGCACAGGGCAGGTGTAGGAGATGAGATCAGCACTGAGTCACAAGCATAAGCGAAGGGGCAGGAAGGGGTCTTCACTAAGCCCATTAGGGAACAAGGAACTCCACCTTTTATGGTGATGACAGTGACTATGAGTGTCTTCTGTTCCTGCCGAGGGCAGATGCCAGGACTCCACCCTTGCATTTTAGATGTCGTTCCCAGCAGGCACAGCCCTGCACAGCCAGCTGGGTAGAGCAGTGTCCCACTATGTCAGGCCTGGCCCTGGCCTCTCCGCCACCTACCACCTGGGAACCTAGGGTAACACTCGCCCGCAGCCTGAGCCGAGAGGCATTTCCTGGCACACACACCCAGGCCCCTGGTGCCCCTGTCACTTCCCTCTCTGTGCCACCGTCCTGGAATAGAGCCTTACATGTCCAGAGGTGCAGGGCAGGGGCCGTGCCTGGCCTGTGTCCTGAGTGAACAGTCACAGTCAGCTTGAAGCCCAGACCTACCAGCCCTAGGAGCCCAGGGAGGAGTGGGTGACACAGAGCCCAAGACCATGAAGGGAGATGTCTCTGAGGGTCCCTGTGTTTAGCCACTGGGTGATGGCAGTTTCCTGAGGCTGGACGGCCCAGTGCTGTGGTGATGGGGAGGTGGCTGGGGCCACCGCAGCAGCAACTGGGGGGTTTCATCCTACTCCACACACTTGGCATCAGGGTCACCAGGCCCAGAGTTGCCAATGACAACTGTCCAAAAGCCCCACTGGTGTGGTGGGGGCTGACTGGCCTGCGTGGTGGGATTTAGTCCTGGAAGCCACCGAAGGGAAGGGAACTTGCAAAGGACCACGTCTGCTCTGCCCGTGACAGAGTGTGGCAGCCATTTCAGGCTGCAGCAAAGGCGTGGAGAACAGGACCTGGCTGCTGTCCCAGGCTGCCGGTGTCTTGCTGGGTCACCTTGAACAGCCTGCTTGGTCTCACTTGGCCTTGGGCCCCTACACCAGAGAGTGAGCAGGGCAGGCTCCCCAAGTGCTGACTTCAGGCCCTGGGGGTCCGAGGAGACAGGGCTGCCCCATGTGGGTTTACAGAACACGCCTGAGCCACGGGCCACGGGATGACATCAGGGCAGTCCCTGAAATGTTTTTCTGAATGTGGTTTGCAAAGCTTCTTCTTCTTTTTCCCTTTTCCTTTTTTTTTTGGTAAAGACTTTGTGAGTGATAAGCTGTTCTCCGAGGGCACCTCCAGTGCCCCAGTAAGGAATTACGGTGTTTATCCCTTCACAAAGGGAATGGGTTGTAAGTAGATGAATTCCCTACAACTCATTCATACAACAAAAAATTAATGAGTGTCAGTAAATTCCTTTTTAGTATAAAGGAAAAAAAGATGCAAACATTGATTTAATGAAGGATTTTACTCTCAACGCTATTTTCCACCCTAACAAAAGGGACGGTTCTTATTATTCAGAAGGCGGTTGGACTGAGAAGAAAAGGTTCTATAAACAGCCATTAGAATCTTAATTACACAATAATTCAAAAGCAGCTCCCCTGAAAAAACTTCAACCCATAAATCTCTCGGCCTCAATGTCCAAGATGTGAAACAGATTCTCCCAAGAATGTGTCACAGGCTCTGAGGGGAAAACTCACTGGTCCTCTTGGTGCAGGGCCCAGGGCTCTGTCTGCCTGGACAGATGGTCGCCTGGCCGGAGGACACTGCCCGGGACCAAAGTGGTCACTCTCCCTGGCAGGAAGCCACCGGGCTCAGCGTGGGCAGGAATGACAGGGTCTCGGGGTGGCAGCAGGGGGCTGTGCAGGTGGGGGAGAGGCTGCCTGGTTCTCCCCCTCATAAACGGCCCTGGCTGTGTCCTTCTACAAAGTCCAGACTGATGGCCTTTCACTGACATCACCCAAACGTACTTCTTCCTAAAAGGAAATGTGCGTGCAGAGGTGCAGGGAATGCTAAGAGAGAATAAAATAAACCACAAAGGAGGTACAGCCTTAGGAGCAGGCCTGGCTGCAGGGCCCAGGGCTGACCAGTGTCCTCTGTGGTCCCCCATCCCTCTCAGGCATGTTCTCTGCTGCTCTCTTGACGGCCCCAGGCTCATGTTCCACACCGTGATGATTCTTGCAAAAACCCCAGAACAAGCTCCCACCAGATCCAGTCTCAGGCTGCTTGTGTGAGTCCTACCACCTCCAGAGCTGGCGGATGGGCTAGACACACCCCAGATGCACAGCAAGGAAAAGGGGGTGTAGCTCCTTAGGGGAAGTCCAGTAGGGTCAGAGGTCAACAGCTGGAGCTGGGCAGCAAGATGGCAGACATCCAGGCAGAGTGCCCGAGGGGCCAGACTCTGGGAGACACCTAGAGTCAGCTGTGAGTTTTTCTGCAAGGAAATCTCAGGGAAGCCCAGTGCCGAAAGCAAATTGCGGCCTCGGGTGAAGAAAGGAGCCCCAGCCTGCCAAGTCCCCTCTTCTTCCCTCCGTGTGGGGGCCCAGGTCCTTCTGCTGAGCCCCCAGGGTGGCACTAAACTGAATGGAACCTGCAATACTGTCCTCCCCATGAGGGCTCAAGTCTGGGAGACCCTGGTCCAAGGGCCACATCCAAGAGCAGTGACCGGAAGAGCAGCCCAAACCCTGGCCTGCCGGCTGCTATACTCTGGGGTAAAAGAAAAGAATCCAACAAGAGATATAATTTCATCTACAATAAGCTGACCTGACTCTGAGGCAAAAGGGGCTATGTTCTCCCAAAGCTGTGAGGACTCAGGCTGCCCTTACGGTCAGCACCTGCTCACCCAGGGGCTTCGTTATGCAGGCAGGTAGACAAAATCATCACTTTAAAATAATAAAAGCGCTGTGATTGGGGATGTCACAGGGCCAGGGCCAGGCTGGAACCCTCCAGCCAGATAACACATAGCGCAGTATTAAATTATACGCCTAAGTGTAAGTAAATTTCCAGGAATCTATACTAATTTAAATTAATGATTGAATAAATATATAAATAGGGAGAAGAGACAAATTTCCCTGGCAGAAAAATTCTGCATAATTTGTAGCCACTCTGCCTCCAGGACTCTGCGCTGTGACCATCTTCCAAAGACCACAGCACTGGGTGGGGGTGGCGGAGGTGGAGAAGCCCGACCAGCCCCCTCAGCCAGGAGCTCATGGTGGGCACCAGCAGGGAATGGTCACTGCAAGAACACTGGCCCTCATTATGACATGGTGGCCGGGGGACTTCTCCTGGGTGACCTTGCTCATGAACCCATAAACCTGCCCAGTCGTGAGAAAAAGAGCAGATGGACCCCAGGGCTCAGAGGTGATCAGGTCATGGAAAGCAAAAAACATCTGAGAAACTCTCATAGCTGTGGGGGCTGAAGGAGACAAGATGACTGAAGGTCACCTCGTGTCCTTGATGGGATCCCGGGATAGCAGACAAAGGCAACAACAGAAACGGAAAAGGCATTAGGTGAAAACTAAGGAAATGTCAAGAATTGGGTTTTAGTTTGAAATAAGGCAATATAATGTAATATAATATAATATGATACAATACAATATAATATATAGTATAATATAATGTAATGATATAGTGATTCTCAACTGATGTCCTATGAGAGGGAGGATCTTAGTTGTACCATGAAAATTTTTAAAGATCATTAAGTAAATTATTTTTTGAAAGAAGTTTAAAGCACAGTAAGCATATTCTTTTTTTACTCTTCTTTTCTGATCAATATAATTTAAGTCTGTTGCTGAAGTTTAACTATAAGCTCAAATGTGCTGTGACATAAAAAAGGCTGAGACACAGTGCTCTAACACAGTGCTCTAACAGTGCTCTAACACAGTGCTCTAACACAATACTGTACCAACAGGGCACCCATAGAGACAAAGGCACCAGACTAAGGCAGGACCGTGAGCCGGGAAATGAGGGCATGGGTATGGGAAACCTGTACGATCTCACAATTTCTTAAACCATTCTAAAGTAAATGGTTGCTTTCAACAAGGACTCAGTCAGTGCAGAGCTGGCCTCCCACCAGAGGCATCTTCACCACTCAGCATCTGGAGGGCCCCATGTCCCAAGGACGACCCTGAGCTTTGGAATGCTCTGTGTCCTTTAGCACTACAGGTGTCTCTGGAGGGAACATGAGGGCCCTTAGGATGAGGCCAGGAGCTCGGGTGGACAGGGAGAGGCTTGCTGGGCCTTCCATTCCATGTTCATGTCCATGTGTGGAAGCGATGACCACCCAGCAGTGCTGGGAGACTCAGCCATGGAGCTCTGATGCCTCAGGCTGTGTGCACTGTACTCAGGAACCGCCAAGTGGGAGAACAGAAGGTGGCAGTTGGATGAGTCCAGGGTTGAGGTGTCCCTGGACACAAGGTGACACAATGGAGCATCAGCCAGAGAGAAAGGACTTGGACACAGCAGGTGGACTCTCGGGGGCCCCATCTGTGGATCTGGGGCTGGACACAGGACCTCTGAGATGCCTTGCTTGAGGGTTGACCAGGCCTGTGCTCTCTGGCCCTCAGACTCTGAGTTACTTGACCACTCAAGGTGATGACTGGTCATTGCTGCAGCCCCCTCACTTGTCACCACTCAGGGTGATGACTGGTCATCACTGTGGCCCCCTCACTTGTCACCACTCAGGGTGGTGACTGGTCATCACTGTAGCCCCCTCGTTTGTCACCACTCAGGGTGACTTTTTTTAATTTTTTTCTGGACACACCCATGGCTAACTGCAGAAGGACAAGAGTTTCCCAGTCCCAAGGCCCTCTGTCTCTTTCCACATGCCAAGCATAACCATCCCACACAACCTGCCCTTCCTGGACGTGCCCACCCCTATCTTGGTGCCTCTGTGCAAGCTGTTTGTGTCTTGAAGGGCCCTCCCCTGCCCATGACACCTGTTCATCCATCCTGGAACCAAATGCCACATATACTCTGTATGTTCCCTGGGAAGTACCTGTCCCTAGCACCATGAGGACCCCTGGGGACAGGGTTCTTCTGACCATGTCTTCTCTTATCTGGGCCCCCAGCACAAGGGACAGAACTGAGCTCTGCCTCTGTCTTTGATTCTAAATGGGTGAAAGGAGACTGTTTTATCACATATTTCTCAGGTTACTGCATTTTTAATTATAAAAAATGTAAAAATGGGGTGCTGACGCTTCCAAATATGATGGCCTGCAGCAACTGAATATGCCCCCTCCCAGAAAAAAATAAAAAATGGACCCAAGATATTGAGCATCAGGCAATTTGGGACAGTGACTAGGAAGTAGGGAAGCCAGCACTCCTCCAACTTGCTATAGGGCTTCTGGCTTCAGGGCAGGGAAGAGGAAGGAGGGGGCCTGGTGGAAGGGATGGCACTGGGACTATGGGGACAGTGACAGTCAGTGTGACCTCCAGAGCACCAAACCAGGGAAATCTGGCCAGAGAGAGGGCTCTGGGGGCCTGCATGGAGCCCTCTGAGGTGTTCGAGTGAGTACTAATCAGTACATGTGTATGAAAACCACTCAGGCCTGAGGAAGAGCCACTGCAAAGAATTAGACACAACAGTCCTAATTGTTCGCAGGGGCAGGAACAGTGCCCATTACTCAGGAGGGAAACCTCTAGGCTCATGAGGTGATGGGCAGGGTGCTCAGATTGGGAACCTGCCTCTGTACCAGGGGTGATTCTCCTGGGACTTCACACTGCTCTGTACCCACCCCCAAATCTCAAGAAGCCAGACCCCAAAGGTTCATACTGCTTCCAAGTAAATTAACTGCAACCTAGAGCAAAGCTTAAGAAATATTTACAGAAATTGAGAAATATCCAGCATTTAACAAGGAAATTGTACATTGTCTGATATCCAATTCAAAATCACCAAGAATACTCTAAAGCATGAAATTTCAACGCATGGGGAGATAAATCAATTGACTGAGACCAAACCAGAGCTAACACAGAGGTTAGAATTAGCAGACAGACATATTAAGTTATGAAAAGGGTAAACCATGTGCCCATGAAGCTAAGTGGAAACATGGAGACATGAAGTTCACAATGAAATTCTAGAGCTAGAAAGTATAATGTGTGAAGTAAAAACTACACGTGGGATTAATGGTGGATTATAAACTGCAGAAGAAAAGATGAATGGGTTTGAAGACAACAATATAAACCATTTAAAAGGAAAGAGACAGGGAAATAATTTAAAAAACAAACAGAATACCATTAACAACTTCAAGTGACGTGTAATGGGAGTCCTCAAGGGTAAGAACAGACAAATACTTTAAGAAATAATGGCTGAAATATTTCCAGATTTAATGAAAATTATGAATCCACAGATCAAAGAAGCTTGAAGAACCACAAGCACAAGAAACAGAAAGAAAATTATACCAAGACGCATCATAGTCAATTTGCTGAAATTCCCAATAAGAGAAATCTGTCTGTGCTAGGCATGTTTAACATAATGTTCTCTGAGTTCACCCTGTTGTTGAATAGGCTGAATAGGATTCAAGGATATACAGCTGATGAACAAACAAAAACCATAATAGACTGAATAGGATCCAAACCTTCTTTGGCTAACTAGGATTGCATTGAGTGTGTGTAGACTTACATGTATACTTATCATATTGTCTTTGCTCATTCTTCCATCAATGGACTCTTAAGATAACTAAGTACCTTGGCTACTGTGAATAATTATGCAGTAACCACGGCAATGCAGACGTCTCTTCAATGTACTGATTTTTTTCCTTTGCATATATATGTTCAATACCAGGACTGCTAGCATTACTATCATATGGTAATTCTATTTTTAAGTTTTCAAAGAACCTCTATGTTGTTTCCATAATTACGACACTAATTTACGTTCCCACCAACATGTGTAAGTGGTCTCTTTTTTTCTACACCTTCAGTATTGATCATCTTTCATCTTTTTGATAATAGCCATTCTTATTATGATTTTAATTTGCACTACCCTGATGATTAGTGACATTGAACATTTTTTCATATACCTGTTGGCCATTGTTGGCCAAAATATTTATTTTAAGAAATATTTACTCAGGCCCATTGCCCCTATTTTAATTGTGCTAATTATTTTCTTGTTATTGAGTTGTTTGAATTCCTTATATATTTTGTATATTAACCCTTTGTCAGATATATGGTTTAGAAATATTTTTCCCTTATTTGTCGATTGTTTTCACATGATCTCATTTCTATGTGGAACCTACAAGGTGAAAGCAGAGGAATAGAGGGTACAAAGTTGGTTACTAGGGGCTGGGGGCATCGTGAAGGAGGGAACTGGGGGAGGGATTGGCCAAAGGATACAGAAAAAAGGAATAAGTTCAAGGTATTTATTGTGTAACATGGTGATTATAGTTAAAAACAACATATTATATTGAAAAATGCTAAGAGAGTAGATTTGAAATGTTCCAATCACACAAATCATAGCTATGTGAGGTAATGTATTCACTGTTAGCTCAATCTAGGCATTCCACAATGTATATGTATATATATATCTCAAACATTACATTGTACAGGATAAACATGCACAATTTGTCAATTTAAAAAAAGAACACACACACAAAAAGAACATCTTAGAAACAGACAGAGAAAAAAGGACATGTTATATACAGAGGGACAAATATAAGGAAGATAGTAGGTTTTTTGTTGAAAACAATGTAAGAGAGAAGAGAGAGACACAACATTTGTATAGTTTGGAAACAAAATGCCTGTCAACCAAGAATTCCATACTCAGCAAAAGTGTCTTTCAAATATAGAGGTGAAATAAACACTATTTCAGAATACATTACAGAAATATAAAATACCTTTCAGATGTTCCAAAGATGAAACAATTCAGTACCAGCAGACCTGCTCTGCAAGGAATGTTGAAAGTAGTACTTCAAGTAAAAGGGAAATAACACCAGATAGAAAAACGCATCTATGCAAAGTAATAAAGATACAGGAAATAGTAACTGGTTACTAATACGGTAAGGAAGGTGGCATAATAATATACTTTCAATATGACCTAATGAAGTTCTATCTGATAAGCAAACATTAATGTAATCAAACAAATGTGATGAGCAAACAAAAAACCATAAATTAAATCATAATAACATTCAATTAATCCCTAGAAAGTAAAAATTTGGAAAAAAGGAAGAAAAGAATATGTTATACAAACATAAAACATTTGGCAACATTGGTTAGCCTTAACTCTAACCAAATAATCATATTAATTGAACACTCCACTAAAACGCAGACTTTGTGAGATTGGATACAAACTCAAAACAATTTATGACTTAAAAACTCACCAAAAAATAAGGACACAAATATATTAAAATGAAAGGATGAAAAAGATATAATATATTAATGGAGCGGATACATCCATGTCAAAGCAGACTCCATACCAGGCATCAATATAGTCATTTTATAATGACAGAAAGGTCTGTTTATCCAGAGGATGCAGCATTCCTAAATGCTCATGCACTTAATAACAAAATTTCAAAATATTTGAAGCAGCAATTCATATAACTGCAAGAAGAAATTAACAAATCCAAAACTACAGTCAAAGTTTACGTGGACTCCTCAGTAACTGGCAGATGTTCATTAGGGATACACAAAATTTGAAGAACACCATCCACTAACTTGATCTAATGTAAATTTAGGGAATGTCCTACCCAATAAGCAGCCTTGTTCATATTCTTCCCCAGGGTACAGGGGGCATTTCCCACATAGGCCATGTGCTGGTTATAAAACAAGTCTCAGATAAATTTAAAGGATTAAAGTCATACAAAGCATGTTATTTGCCAAAATGGAACTAAATTAGCAATAAGTAACAGAAAATCTCTGGAAAATACTTCAAATATTTAAAGACTAAAGAATATATTTTTAAAATAATTACTAGTAGAAAAATAAATAAAAAGGAAAATGATGAACTAAATGTAAATAAAACCACAACTAAAGCAGTAATGGGGAGGTGAGATGATATGATTGTCTCAGGAGACACAGAAAAGACATTTAGAAACTTTAATATCCATTTTTGGTAAAAACTCTCAAAAAACTAGAAATAGAAGTGAACTTCCTCAGTCCAAAAGGCCAGCTGTGCAAAATTTTCAGCTAACATCATACTTAATGGTAAAAGCCTGAAAGCTTTCCTTCTAAGATAAAAAATTAAAAAATTATGTCTGTTCTCACTGTTATATCAACATCAGCTAGCAGCACTAGCCAATGCCATAAGGCAAGAAAAAGAAATAAAAATCACCCATAAGAAAGGAAGACATGAAACTCTTTATTCCCAGATGTTAGAATTGCTTACATAGAAAATTTGAAGGAACTGATAAAAAAATAGCTCTATTAATAATATCTAAGTGTATAAATTTCAAAGAATACAAGATCAGTATAGATATCAAATGTAGTGGTGGGTAGTAGGAACAATAAAAATTGCAACTAAATTATTTAAATAATACCATTTCAAAAAATACAGAAAATATGATAGCTATAACAGAAGATGAGAGACTTAGGCACTCAGTACTACAAACTATTGCTGAGAGAAATGAAAGAACAAGCAGAGGAATATGGCGTCTACGGGTCAGAAGATTCAATATTGTTAAGATGCCTGTTATCCCCCAAATTTGATTTACATATTAAATGACACCCAAATTAAATATTCATGGAAATTGACAAAAAGATTCTGAACTTCATATGAGGACAAGCAAATGATCCAGAAGACCTGGAAATCTTTTACCAGGAAAAAAAAAACAGAGGACTAGTTAGTACTGTCTGATTTCAAGGCTTTCCATACAGCTATAGTGATCAAGACAGTGTGTATAAAGTTAGATAAATAGGTCAATGGCACAGAATAGAGAGCAAGAAACAGACTCACACAAATATTGGAAGTGAGTTTGATAAAGTGCTGCTGCGATGCAGTGGAGAAAAGATAATCTTTCAAAGAAATGGTGCCAGAACTATTGAAAACTCATATTCAGGAAACAAAACTTGTATCCATAACCCACAACATTACACAAATTAACTTAGAATACATCAGAGATCTACATGCAAAACCTAAAAAGTACAAAATGTATACAACAAAACGTACCTAAATCTGTATGTTCTTAGGCTAAGCACAGATTTTTTAAACTATGACACTAAAGGATACTTTTCCAATGAGCTAGACTTCATCAAGGTAACAACTTCTGTATTGTCAGGAGGACAGAATGACAAGTCCTCGACGGAGAGAGAACATTTGCAAATTATACATCTGATAAAGACTTGTATCTAGAATATATAAAGAACTCTCAAAAACTAAGAACACCAAAAAGTCAATGAAAAAATTGTATTTCACCAAAAAAGAAACATTTCATAATATTGTCATCACAGGAATGCAAATCAATACCCCATGAGATGCACTTCACACCCACCAGGACAACATGATGAGGGAGCCTGGCCATCCAATGGCCCAGCGGAGAGACAGAGGAAGCAGGACTTTGACACACTGCTTCCCACATGTGAAGGGCTGACCATGCTGGAAAGGAGTTATGCTAAATGTGTACTTACCATACGATGCAGCTGTTCTACCCCTGGGTTAATAGGCCATATTTCCTTCATTCTTTTATTTACCCATAGAAAATGAAAATATGTGCTCTTACAAATCCTTGTACGTGAATGCTCGTAGCAGCTTTCTTCATCATAGTCCAGAACGTAAGGAACCCACATGTCCCTGACAGGTTAGTTCACGGGCAAACTGGTGTCTTTGTGCAAAAGAACACTACCAGCAATGAAAAGGAATAAACTATGGATATAGGAACTAACACAGATGGCTCTCACTCTCAAGCAATTATGCTGAGTGAACCAAGTCAGAGGAAAAGGAGTATACCTGCTATAATCCCATTTTTATAAATGTCTGGAAACTCTGAGGAATGTGTAGAGATAGAATCTCCTGGGCTGGAGAGGGCAGGGAGGTGGGGGTGGAGGGATGGCAAAGGGCCAGTGGAGACTTTTTCGTGATGGTGTGGATATGCCAATGACCTCGATCGTGAGTGTTTCTGTGAGTATATACATACGTGTAAAAGACCACCAAACAGGCCACCTTAGATGTGTGTGGGTCATCACCTGTCAATCATGTCTCCTGTGACAGTTAACCTTTGCCAGCTGGGCTAGGCCATGGTACCCAGTTGTTCAATCAAACATCAGTCTAGATGCTGCAGTTAAGGTATTTTTTAGATGTGATTAACATTGAAATACTTGTGTTCCAGTTGGCTGCGTTATTGAGTACAGCCACATACTGGGCAGGTGCGCAGGTGTGCAGACCAGGAGCAATGGGCTCCACTGCCTCAACCTCCTGGGGTGGGCTGCGCCATCGGGGCTGCGGGGCTGCACTCTGCAGCTTCTGCACAATGGCAACATTGTGTGACGACATGTCTCAGAACACAGCCTGTTGTTAGGCAATGCCCGGCTGTACGCACACACACAACATTCTACTGGCCTGTTTCTCTGAGGAACTCCTATCATACACCACCGTGGAGCTGTTAAAAATACTGAAAGATACAAAAGACAGGCCTCCCTCTCACGTTCCCATTTGCAGCATATTTAAATCTCCAAGAGGGAAACTGGCACGTGGTACATTCCACAAAACTTGTAACATTTGTGAAAGATTATATTAACAACCTTCCCTGTATTAGTATGCTATGATATTGTTTCATTCATGTTTTTCTCCAGTTTTTAAATTCCACAGAGAATTACAGGAGCATATTCCAAAAATTGAAAGCATTTTACTAATCAATGATTAAAAGGCAACCTGGGAGAAAATGTGAATATCTAAACAGTTGATTCAAACATGGTAAAAGGATGCACATAAAAACTGTTAACCCTTATTAGATCAAATAAATGCAAATAAAAACAACAAAAACAAAAAATAAAATCCGTGCATACCTATGAAATTGTCCCAGATCCTCATGCCAGCAATAACATCTTGCAGGTATATGGTATGCTGAAATGATTGCTCTCGGGAAAGCTGGTCAGAAGGAAAACTAATATTAACAGTTTGGAAATTCATTTGGAAAAATAGAGCAAACCATTAAAGTTATGTCCTTATTTTGACCTAACAACTGTAGCTCTATAGATATTTTTTCTGGTGGGGCATTGTGGCTCACAACTGTAATCCTACCACTCTGGGAGAATGAGGAGGGAGGAGCCCTTGAACCCAGAAATCTGGGTCTGCTGTGATGTAGGCTGCTGCCACAGCACCCTACACGGGGTGATGGAATGATACTCTTTCTAAAAAAAAAAAAAGTAGTAGAAAAGATTTTTTCGTTAGGTAACCATAACTATAAAAAAGATCTCGTTACGAGGGTGGCAGTTTCAAACCCGGCCCTGGCCAAAATGCAACAAAAATAGCTGGGCGTTGTGGTGGGCACCTGTGGTCCCAGCTACTCAGGAGGCTGAGGCAAGAGAATCACCTAAGCCCAAGAGCTGGAGGTTGCTGTGAGCTATGACACCACAGCACTCTACCCAGGGCGACAAAGTGAGATTCTGTCTCTAAAATAAAAAAAAAAAAAATCTCGGCATAAACATGTTCATTGACAAAGTGTTTAGAAAGCAAAATACTAGAAATCATCTAAGTGTCCAAAGATAATGATTGATTAAATACAACGGCAGTATTTATGTGTTATGGAGTCTCAGACTGTCATAAAACACCATGTTTGGGAAGAATATAGAATGCCATGAAAGAATGTTCACTATGCACCAAGGAAACTGCCTTAAAAAATCTACAAAATGAATGCATATATTTAAAAATACATAAAATATATTAACAAAATGCTGAATGTGGTTAGTTCTGAATGGTAGCATTAAGGCACATCTTATGAATTCTTTTTGCTTGTCTCACTCATTGTCGATTCTTTAGAAAAGCGACCGCCATGTAGCAGTGAGAGGCCGTGGAGCACCGGCATCCAGCCCATTCACTGGAGCCGACCTCAGCTGGCCCTGCTCAGATAACAATCCTGGAATGATTTCCTCACCTCCTCCCTGCCTGCAGCTCACACCTGTAAATCTAGGAACCAGCGATTTCCCAGGGGCTTCCCAGGTAGTCACAGGGATGACGTGAGTGGACGGATGGAAGACAGTGACCAGGGCCGGCACAGAGTGTGGAAGCAAGAATGCTACTTGTCATTGTGAGGACTGGACAATACAATCAGTCGTTGTTGTTCAAATAATGTAAATAATGCTTCATTCCATTTCCCAGCTCTCTGCAAGGCACCAGTTCAGAGGCCAGGAATTCTGTCTCAAGGCGGTCTCTGTCCTCGGGTGATGTCTGAGGTGGCCTCTGTCCTAGGGTGATGTCTGAGGCGGTCTCTGTCCTCCAGTGATGTCTCAAGGTTGTCTCTGTCCTCCAGTGACGTCTGAGGTGGTCTCTGTCCTCCAGTGACGTCTGAGGTGGTCTCTATCCTCTAGGGACATCTGAGGTGGTCTCTGTCCTCCAGGGACGTCTGAGGTGGTCTCTATCCTCCGGGGACCTCTGAGGTGGTCTCTGTCCTCCAGGGACGTCTGAGGTGGTCTCTATCCTCTAGGGATGTCTGAGGTGGTCTCTGTCCTCCAGTGATATCTGAGGTGGTCTCTATCCTCCGGGGACATCTGAGGTGGTCTCTGTCCTCCAGTGATGTCTGAGGTGGTCTCTATCCTCGAGGGACGTCTGAGGTGGTCTCTGTCCTCCAGTGACATCTGAGGTGGTTCTGTCCTCCAGTGATGTCTGAGGTGGTCTCTGTCCTCCAGTGACATCTGAAGTGGTCTCTGTCCTCCAGGAATGTCTGAGGTGGTCTCTATCCTCTGGGGATGTCTGAGGTGGTTCTGTCCTCCAGTGATGTCTGAGGTGGTCTCTGTCCTCCAGGGATGTCTGAGATGGTCTCTGTCCTCCGGTGACATCTGAGGCGGTCTCTGTCCTCCAGGGATGTGCTGTCTGCACCTGCCAAATTCCTCCCTCCTTGTTTTCTGTTCTCTGCATGCCGGTTTCTCTTGGCTGAGTGCTGCAGCTCTTACCTCTGTCCCAGAGCTCCCTGAAGGAAGGCCTGGTCACACTGATGCTGGTGTCTGGCCCCAGCAGCTGGCCAGGGCCTGTCTCAGTAGACATCACTCCCACCTTCCCAGTCTTTCCAGCCAGAAGCCTCAGAGTTAGTGTGGGCATCCCTGCCGCACCCACCCCTTCCCCTGTGGCTCCCAGAGAGCTGCTGGGCTCCAGATCCTTGTCCCACAGCTGGTGCCTACTTACACCTGTCTGTCTCCTCCAGCCTCGAGTCCTCTCTGCAGTCAGAGAGACAGCTTGGTCAAGGGCATGTGGGACATGGCACAAGATTGTGGATGGGGTGGAGTCTTCCTGAGAGAACCTCTACTTGTTTCACAGACGGGGGGACACAGCTGTAGGGGAGAGCATGGCAGTCTCCCCTTGTGCCATCTGCCAGAGATTTGGCATCACCTTTATAGAACAGTGCCTGCCAGTCCATAAAATACACTTCCCTTCCCATTGAGCCCCTCACAGGGATATCCCAATTTCTTTCCCCATTAAAACACCCAGCTCCAAAGGCAGGGTCTCTGAGCGTCCTCGGCTGGTCAGGCTCCATGGGGAATGTAATGCTCTGAATGGAAGGACAGAGTGAGCAGGCAAACCACAGCCCAGGACACAGTGAGCAGGCAAACCACAGCCCAGGACAGAGTGAGCAGGCAAACCACAGCCCACCTCACGCGATGCTTGTGCATCCCCCCTGGAATGTGTGCCTTGGGCAACCAACCTGGTCGGCCACCCCTCCTCTCTGGGAGACTCTCCGTTTCTACTGGACATGTGGCCCCCTCGGTGATCCTCCACACAGCCTACCCTTCCACATGCTGGGTCCCTCTAGCAGCACAGTGCCCGCCAGGCTGGTGTGGGGCGAGGTCCATGGCTTGGTGCAGGGTCTGAACAGTCACCATTCCTGATGTTTCAAGGATGCTGTGAGATGAGGAGGTGATTCTCTTATAAACTTATTTAGGTTTCAAAATTTTGCCTCCTGTTAGTTCTGGCTAGTAATCAAAATGAGCCCATCAACAACAAAAAATCGATGACTGGTAGTACATGCTGGGATCCAGAACTGAGCCTTGGTTTCCTAGCAACAGAATCCAGCACCCTGCTCATCCTCCATCCTCAATTTCCATGCTGGCCTCTTTCACCAGGCCTCTGGAAACAGCACCACCCCACTGCCCTGTCTCCAGGCTCCCTCAGGCTATGTCTTTGTAGTCAGATCAAGGCTGCAGTCCCCAAGTCGGGAGGCTCCTTTATCTCTGTCCCCCCCCCCCCGACTCCCTCCACCTGTGCCCTCTGTGCCATTTCAGTTCCAAGTCACAGGCCCCCAGAGGTCCATGCTCCTTCCTTTCCTGTAGGAATTTTCAGTACGTGGCATGAACTAGACGCTGCACTCTGGTACCCTAAAGGTTTCCTGCTGTGCCGCTGATGGCACAGCCACAGAAATGTTAGGGTCTCAGCTTTCAGACAGAGCAGGCTGCATGAGGCCGTATGTGTCTCTGCTCGGAAGCCTCTCCTGCTGTCACCATCACCATGGCCCTCTGTCCTCCTTGTAAGAGCTTCGACTCATCCTCCCAGGTTCAACATCTCTCTAGGAACCTGTTTGTCAAACAAAGAAAATTACTGCAAACAGAAGTCCTGGGTGGGCAGCCAGCATTCAAAAAAATGAGTTCAGGTAGAATAGTAAATACAGGAGTAACTGTCAGGTTAAGTGTTATTCTGTGAAACTTTCATTGTGTGTGTGTCCTAAGGATGGCACAAGAGAACACGACCTGCTGGATTCCTTCCCTGGCACACCCCTCTCAGTGCCCTCCAACACTCTGGGTCAGATGCACCTTCCATGTGCCCCCACGGTGCCCTCTAATCAGTCCCACTTTGACACCTGCTGCGATCTCCTGGAATAGTGTGTCTCCTTGTCTTTTCCCAATAACCAGTGTAAATTTCCAGGCTGTGGAAATGTGCCTTGTTGACATCCCCACCCCCAGCGCCTGAACCCTAGTAGGTGCTCAGTGGACAGATGGTGGAGAGAGATGGCTGACACAGGACAGTTCAGAATGGACAGGATGAAACAGGATTTGTGACATTTTTTTAAAGTTTTTTTTTTTAACAGGATAAAAGGCTTAAATCAAAGAAATATAGTTCTAAAGGAGGAGATTCAGGTATCAGTGGTTGGCTACACAGGATCCCAGTGAGGAAGCCCCTGCTGGCCAGGGGTGGGGACCAGCCCTGAGCATGTGGAGACAGTGGGAGACAATGGGTGCCACCCCAAAGTTGTCAGGACCCCCAGTGTCGGCAGTATCACCTCCGTCTCAGGAAAAAGAGCTGGGAGAACCTGCAGCTGAGATACTCCTAAGTGGGACAAGTCAGTGTTTTCATTAAACAGGATTTGAACATATTGCAGCGAGGAAACTGCCTGAACCCTTGGTTAGAGGCTCCTCACTGCCCACCAGCCAAAGACTGCCCTTCTCTGCCTCGGTTTCCCTTGCAGGGTTTGTGTGAGAGAGAAACGTATACAGAGAGATATTATGGATACACTTGAGTTTGGCAGGCAGCACGTGTGTGTGGTGTGTGCATGCTTGCACGAGTGAGTGTGTACACGTGTGGCAGGGCCCTCCTCCCACGTCCTTCACCCCCAACTCTGTGGGCCCCTTAAAGGCCTTCCTGGACCAGGGCTCAAGACGAAGGGATGACGCGGGTGACCATCTTGCCTGTCCCTGGTTGCTGGAACCCACTCGCGGGCCCCCTAGTGGCTGCTCAGAAAAGGGTCTCCAGATCTCGCAGATCCTCACCGGCTGCTCCAGCCTCTGTCCCTGTGCAGGATGGGAAGATCCCAGAAGCTCCAAAGGGTGACTGCTACTACTAGCCTGTGGACCAGCCTGCAGGAGGGATGGGCGCTGGGGATGCTGGTGCGGCTGAGGACCGGCAGGGGCCAGACCCTCCTCAGGCAGCACTGCCATCACCTTGCACGCCTGGAATTCACCCTCCTGTGCTGAGAGGGAGGAGGCACTCCCTTCATCCTTAGCTTGTTTATAGGAATAAACCTGCTCTGTAAATGATAATTAACTACGCAAATAAAATTATCCTGCTCAGAAAACCCCTCTCAATGGGACCAGACCCCACGCTGAGAGCCCCAAAGGTAGACTGGGACCTTATCCTCGGGGGACTCCCAGGCGGAGATTGGGGAGGTGGCTCAGCGAACAGCAGAGAAGTGGCAGAGTTGGAAGTGCCACAGAGTAGAGTGTTCCTGGGACAGAGGTGCAAGGGACGCGTCTCGGTGCCCAGCAGTGCTGGTCTGGGCTAGGGGAGGAAGCCCCCGGGCTTTGGGCCTCGGGTGACCGGGGTCTAGGGCTGTGCAGAGCGAGACTGACAGGGCGCATTTGGTGCACAGGCCCTGAGCACCCTCCGCTGAGGAGGTCCAGTCCCTGAACTCACCCAGCAGAGGCCCGGACTCCCAGCCCCACAGGCCACCGCGGCGGTCGGATGCCAGGAGGGGGCCTGCGGCTGCAGGCGTTTCGAGGGTCGCGTCTGGGACCCGAGCACCTCACAGAGGGCTCAAGTCCTCAAACTTCACGCTAGCCCGTCCGTCCTCCCCGCGAGCCGTCTCTGTCGCCATCCAGAGGAGCGGCTCGGGCGCGACGTCCCCCGCCAGCCTCCTCTGCCGTCCCGGGTTGTTAGGGAACCCCCCGCGGCGCCGGGAGCGCGCTGAACCGGGGCGCGCCTCTCGCTCTGGTGACGGGGCGCGCAGCGACGCCCAGAGCAGCGGGGCCGGCGTCCCCGGGCGGGCCGGCGCGGGCTCGTTGGGCGCGGGCGCGAGCGCGGGCGGCGCGGGCGCGACGCGGGGCGGGCCGGCGCGGGGCGCAGTGGGCCGGGGCTGGGGCGCGGCGGTGGCGGCGGCGGCGGCGGCAGTGGCAGCGGCGGCGGCGGCGGCGGCGGCGGAGGAGGAGGAAGAGGAGGAGGATGGCGCGCGCTGGGCCCGCACGTGGAGGCCGGCGCGGGGGCGCGGGCAGGGCCGGCTGCTGAGACGCGCTGCTGCCCCCCGCGCGGGCGCCGCGGCTTCAATGGCGCCATCGCCCAGGACCGGCAGCCGGCAAGATGCGACCACCCTGCCCAGCATGTCCTCAACTTTTTGGGCGTTCATGATCCTGGCCAGCCTGCTCATCGCCTACTGCAGTGAGTACCGCGCGGCCCAGGCCCCTTCACGGCCCTCTCGGCCCGGCTCCCACCTCCAGCCCCCAGCAGTCTCCTCACGGGCCGCCCCGAGTCGACGCGGAGTTGCGAACGGGGACGCATGGCCCCCGGGGCCCCGGCCGATGCTCCGCTGGGCAAGGAGGGCTAGGGTCCGCCCGGGCTACAGGAGCGCGGGCACTTCGGGTTTGGGCGCCTCTGTCCCAGTCTTGTCCCTGACTCCGGGGCAGGGCCCGGGCCCCAGGCCCCGGGTGGCGCGGCCCGTCCCTGCACGGCTGTGCCCGCGGCTGCCCGGTGTTCCGTAGTCGCTCCCGGCCCAGGCCGGCTTTCTTAGCCTAGCCAGCGGCTCGCTGGCCGAGCTTCATGCCTGGGATTCGGCAGCAGGTCAGAGCAGGCGAGTAGCACTGCCCGGTGGCGGCGGAGCGCCCAGTCCAGCGCTTCCCGCCGGCGCCATCCCGCCCAGGACAAGGGGGGACGCGGCGGCTCGGCCCAGAACGGAGCGGGACTCGGACTGGGACACACTGCTGGAGCTTCTGCCTCCTTGGGAAGCGGGCTTGCTAGGAGCTTTCTTTCAAAAAAGAAGTGAGGGGTCGGATGCCAGGAGGGGCCTGCCGCTGCGGGCGTTTCGAGGGTCGCGTCTGGGACCCGAGCTTATTAACGAGCAGGTCTGGTGCGGGGCTGGTTGGTCGGCATCCCAGGCATAAACTAGGAGTCAGGGTGGATGTGGGCTGTGTTTCCTGAGGTCGAGAGGGGGTGGTCTGCGTCCTGGACACAGGCTCTGCTCTGGGGGAGGGGTAGTTGGAGTCGAGGTACAGACTCCGGACTGGGTTGGGTGGCCAGCGTCCCGGGTACACGTTCTCAGCTGATTTGGGTGGTCAGCGTCCGGACAGAGGCTCACCAGGGATGGCTTGGGCTGGTCAGCTCCGTGGCTGTGAGACACAGCTCCGGGTGCCTTCCCATCGTAGCAGGAGGGAAGGACAGTGCCAGGGAACACCTGTCATGGAGAGCTGCCATGGGCGCGGGAGGTGATGGAAAAATATGGATTCTTTACCAAAAAAAAAAAAAAGGCCAGCGCCAAGCCCCCCTCCCCCACCGCCACCTCCAAAGCCAGGGGCCTTCTAGCTCCCAGTCCAGTGAGACTGCAGCCGGCCAGGCAAGTAGCTAGGTCCCTGGCCTGAGTCCTGGGACAGTCCAGCCTGGTGCCTAGAGCAGGAATCCTCCCTCCTGCTTATTTCGGCCTGGCTGTGCATTTCCCAGTAATTGCTGTGGCAGCAGGAGGGGAGAGGTCCTCAAGCTGGAGGCTTCACAGGGAGCTGGGGTTGTAACCTGAGCTGTGTAGTGGTGCAAGGCCACCTTGGGCACAGTATGCACTCTCCCCTCAGAGCTTGCCAGCTTCGGGGAGCAGGGCCTGGGGGCTTGAGTGACATTTGCACCCTACTCTACTCCAGCCTTGCAAGGCTGGGGGTTCTGTAACACACTCCCATGCACTCAGCTTCCCTGCTATGCAGAAAGGGTCCGTGGTAGGTAGACTCCCTGTGCTGAGGAGCCGTTTGGCTGTGCTTCTTAGTGGCACGGGGAGGGTGTCTCATTCAGCAGCGTTTGGGGAAACTCAGGTGCCCTGAGCCTCACTGCTGGTTGCCCATTCTGGGCTGGCTTCTAGAGCCCAAGACAACAGGTTGCCTCCCCCAAACCCAGCAGCTCTAGAGGGGGGGAAAAGAACAACTGCTAATTGTTGTTAAGTATGTGACACCCCAGCCCTGTGACTTCAACACTCTGCACACCCCCGTGCCAGTGGGGGAGCACCCTATACCCACTCTCTTGAAATAGCGCATCTGCCCTCTCTACCCAGCTCCACGTCCTGAATCCCAAGGTGTTATCACTCTGCTCATCCTGACTGCTCACACCTTCCTGAGACTGCTGCCGGCTCTGGCTCTACTGAGTCGGTGTCAGAGTGCAGACGTCTGCAGCTGAGCTGGCGGCCCAGGCACACACCGAGGAAGGAGCAGCCGTGTCACACACACATTCATCTCCAGGAGGCCTCCCTGCCATTCAGGAAACAGCTCTTCTACCATGACAAGGACGTTTGGTAAAATGTCTCATCCAGAATAGCAGAGATCATTAATAACAGAAGCTTGAGCGAACCACATTTTTATAGATGTTTCCATCTCCACGTAATGGAATAATTGACGGTAGGATAACGTTTTCAGGCACACCCCATTACACTAGAAATGCACTTGGAGAAATTAAAACATTTCACTAAAATACAAAATAGACATAATAATAACTTATAGCTTGGAACTGCAGTCCTAGAGAAAAAAAATACTTCTTTTTGATAAAGCAAATAAAATGCAAATCAAACAGTTCCTGTGATTTCCATTCTCCCTTCCAGTGTATCCAGAATGAAGACGAATAGTTAGCGTCTTTGTTTGTAAATTGTTTTTGTTATCAGTAAGGATTTTTATTACCCAAAATGGTTTTGTGTTATGGAGCAGATATATTTGTATCCTATTAATTAGGGAACTTGATAAGTATCATACAGGATTCAATTACCCTGCCTATTAAATCTGTGTTTCTCTGCCACATGTAGGGTGCTCACTTCTGGAGCTGCAGAGAAGGAACCGGATGGTCTCCTGGCCTGGTTTCTGTGCTGGGTGCTTTGCCTCTTAGGGCCCAGGAGTCCTCCCCTCCTTCCTGCACACGGAATCCTGTCGCAGGAGCTGGGCTCCACCCTCTGGCTGGAGAAGGACCTGCAGTCCACCAATTAGGCTGGTTGCTATAGTGACACAGCCTTCTTCTTTTCTCCTACTGGGGAAGAACTGCCAGGAAGAGCAAAAAGGGGAGGGGACCCGAGTGGAACAGCTCACGTTCAAGTGCGCGCCCTGTTGTCTGTGCACCTGGTTTTGACAGAGGCTGGGCTGCTTCTCTTTCCCATGCTGCCCAGGAGGGTTGAGTGCTTGGTAACGAGTGGACTTTAATGAGGATGAACAATGACGGGGAAGTTGAAACTCCTCCTCCTTCTGGTCCAAGAAAGCCCCTCTGTTTTTCCCTCAGCAAGTGTGGAGTAGAGAGGTCTGTCTTGCCTAGATGTGGTTCTTGGATGGGACCTGTCTGCCACAGCCAGAGCTGGTGAGGGGACAGTGTGCTATGCTCGCCAAGGAAGATTTGGTCTTTCTGCACTGGCCTGTGGCCACTGAACACCACAATAGCCAGGGAGAAAACGATGACCTAGTGGGAGGCCTTGTGACAGGTGAAGGGCTCTGATTCTTACGTGTGGTAGTAAAGCAAGAGGTGAGGGGTGCCCCCCTCCAGCATAGATTGCGTGTCCCCTAGTCCCAGCAGGTGGTGGTGGGGACAGTCCATATTTCCATGTGCCAGGGAGTTGTGAGGAGGGCAGGCAGTTTGGCTATCCGTTTGATATGGATTTTTTTTCAAAATAAATCCTGCCAAAATTGAATTGTACCTTTCAGTTAAATCTCATGCTCTCAGCTGCAACTATGAGAAGAAATTACAAACAACTTTTGAATTGTTTTTAATCCATTAGAGTACTAACTGAGCGTGGGCACTCTGGTGTTACAGCTCCTTTATAAATTCAATTTATTGCATATTTAGGAGAGATTAGAATATGCTACTTTCCTGCTGTTCAAATTTTATTTCTGGAGTTCTCAAAGAAGTAAAATTGAAAATACTGGAGGCTTAATGAAGTGATGCCATTGAGAAGTTTTCCATCTTTTTTTTTTTTTTAATTTCCTACTGAATGTTTATTTGATGAATTTCTGGCAGGAGAAATCATGCTGTTTGTTTGTTTCAATTACATAAAGATAAGTTACCTTTTTTTGTGAAGTTTTTATTTGTTGACCTGGAAGCCCTAGGATCTGCGAGGTGGAGGGTTAGGGGTCTGGGCTCACTCACAGGGTTCGTTCATGTGGAGACCCCTGGCAGGTGGGACTTCCCGGCAGGTCTAGGCCTGTGTCCTTCTGGGGAGCAGTGCTGACTCATGGTTGGAGGTCTGACTCGGGCCTACCCTCCCTTCCCTCGGCCCCACCCGGCTCTTTCCCTCAGATGCCCTCCCCAGTCCCATCAGCACCAATTCAGCTGGACCTCACCAAGACCAGAGAACTCTCAGACATAAAAAGGGGGCTCAGTAGACAGATCTGTTCTGCACCAGGCCTCTCGGCTAAATTCTGCTCTGGAATTCCCAGCTCAGGACCTGCCACTCGACATTCACGGAATAAAATATGTAGATCAACTTTTGTGGCATGAAGTATTTTCAGGTGACTTTTATGGGCGTAATTATGGGAAAATGTTATGATAATGTGGCACTAGAAAAAGGAAGAAAAGAAAAACATTAAAATCCCCATTTCTTTATATAGCATCTCAGCTGCGCCGGTTTAGAAGGGCTCATTTTTGCATTAAAATGTGGCGCTCTGAAGTTAATGACCTCTACAGATTGCCACCTGTCACCCAGAGCATTGTCTGTGACGGTCCAACCCCAGCTATCAGGGAGGCGATGGGCAAGGAGGACCCTGACTGGGATCTGAGCTGGCGGCTGAAGTGAGCACTGGGATGGGGGTTCCCTGTAGGTCTCTTAGCTTTTGTTTGGGGTAGGTGGCATTAGCACTGTCTCAGGGGTCCGCGTCAGTGCCGCTGCACAGGCACACAGAGCCTGGCAGTGTCACTTTGCATGCTGTCACGGAGCTTCTCTGTTAACAAGGTCCTCCTGCCCCTGGCTGCCCCAGTGCTGCATGAGTGATGGGCTCCAGCCAAGGGCCCACTCCTCCTTCTCAGAATTCTCTGCCTGGGGATGGATACCCTGGAGGCCAGCATAAGCTGCAGGGTGCTGGGCTTTCCAGAAACGGGCCTGGCAGCTGGGCACCTGTACTTGCCTCTCCTTCATCCCAGTGAACTTGGTGGAGGCTCCCAGAGGCTTTGTAACATTTATTTACTCATTACGGTGGCTGGCAGGAACCGAGAGTGGAATTGCTTTTATCTCCAACTAGGCAAGTGGATTCCTCTGGAATGCCCTGGTCCTGTGGCTACAGGGCAGCAGGTTCCAAGTTCGCATGCTGGTGGCAGACCTGAGAGTGCTGGTTCTGGGTCTGGGGGTGGCAACCTGCAGGAAGAGTCTCCCTGGAAGAGGTTTCCTGGCTCCCTTGTCCGTGGTGTGTCACCTGCCACAGGGTGAGTCTCTCCTGTCTGCGGACCTGCGGGGAGGCAGCAGAGGTGGGGAACCAACTGCAGACACCTATGTGAGACTGGAGACCTGGCCTTGGCTCATTTGCTTAATTAGTAGCTCCAGCCACATGCCAGGCCCTGGGGGCAGAGATATGGGCCCAATGGGTGCCCTCCTGAGGCTCTCATTCCAGCAGGGGAGGTGGATAGTCGGCACACAGCAAAGGCAGAAAACGATGAGGCGAGCAGCCTGGACCAGGTGCTCTGTTCCTCCTGTGTCACTGTCTAGCCCTCACTGTAGGACGTCAGGGGCCTCCTGCAGTCTAGCCCTGAATCTGGTTTCCACCGGGAAACCGCCTCTTTCTCTGCTCACCTTGCAGGATGGCCTCCAGCACGGACCTGTGCCTTGTTGGCATGTCCAGTCCTTCTCTGAAATGCACCTTGCCTGTCCTCTGCTATCGTCCCCAAGACCTGAACACAGCAGCTGGACCCCCCCACATGGCTTCCGTTAGAGTGACCACTCTGCCACCATCTCTTCCTTCCTGTCACTCCCCATCTCCCCTGGTTCACGGCCCTCCAGGTTCTTAATGCTGAGCTCTTTTCCTGCCCAATTGAGTCTCTGTTCGTCTGTCCAGCTTGGAGTCTGATCTTGCCTGGACTGGGCGGCCTTCAGGAAGCCTAGGGGGAACTTGGGTGTGCTTCTCTCTTGTACATCTGGTGTCTGTCACCCTCCTGCTGTGTTTGCGCTGCCTGTGAAGGTCCTGCTCACGGCCCACACCATGAGCATTGCTGAATGCAGTGAGGAAAGATGAGCTGGACTGCTCTCCCGCGGCTGACGCCGGACAGCGCCCTGCGTCCTGGCCTTGCGGAACTCTCTCCTTCCAAAGCCTTCCCTGAGCACACTGTCCCAGCTCCCTTCCATGGCTGCCTGTATTAATTGTGGTGGCGTCTGTTGGGGTCACTCTTTGCCCCATCTTAGGCTCTGAGCCCTGGGACATGGTTTATCTTCTCCAGGGGACTGACAGGTAGATGCTCTGGGCAAATGGTTTCTGATGGTAGCACCCATTGGGCAGTGGCTATGAAAGTGAGACCACCACCTCTGTGTGAAATTCCAGTGGGTCAGATAGTCATGGGCATAGCTCTGTGCAAGGGACTCCAGCCCTGCAACCAAGGGGCAAAAGGGAGGCAGGTTGCCTGGCCAGGCCTAGGGAGTAAAGGGGGCTGTGCTGCCTTCTGATGTCCTCTGATATTTGGGGAGCTGTGTGGTCTTGGCTTGCAGGGTGAGCTGCCAGGGGGTCATGAAGGGCTGGGGAGTGTCACCCAGCCATCAGGCATGCTGATCTCATGAGTGAAAGGACAAACAGGCTGTCCCAGAAGGAAATCCCCTGAGCATCTGTGGCTGTTGCCGTGCCTGGGACGAGTGTGTCTTTACCTGGTCTGTGTTCTCTGGATGAATAAAGGAAGCAAAATGGGGAGAAAGCAGTGCACTGGTCACGCTGTTAACAGCTGTGCCTTCCTTTTGCACCCTTCAGAAAGACCTGGCCCCTCTGGCCTCTCAGTCACCAGGGCAGGGCAGCCTGCTTGAGTGCCCTTTCTTCCGAGGAGAGTGGGGCCATTCCCTGGCACAGGCTGGGAGGGGACATGCAGGCCCATCTGACTCTGGGCCTGGGCGCCCTCTCAGATGGCCACATTCATACTCTGCCAGGCCTGGGGGACCCCAGCAGGTGCGAGGCACCAAGACCCTCGGTTCTGCCCACCAGAACAGCCGCCTGCTGTCCACACGGGCTGGCATGAGGTGTGATGCTTCTGTTTCTGGGAGGCACAGCTGCCTCCCTGCTGGTCATCTCTGGGCTAGCCCCTTCACCCTGGTTCTGCACTGACAGAGAAATTTCTAGAAAAGATGGCATTTCTGTCACAGTCACTAAGATGGAAAGAAGAAAGTGGAGACCTCATGGGGCAAAGCAGCAGACTAAGCCAAGGGTATGGCCCAGGGCAAGGGTTTATCCCTCTAGGTCTAGGGCTGGGGGTGTGGCCACGAGGCTGGGGCGTGGCTGGAAATCTGGAGAGACATGGGGGCAGGGTTGAAAGAATAAGGGTGGGACTGAAGGACTAGAGAGAGAGAGAGAGAGAGAGAGAGTATGGCTGGAGTGGGTCTGGAGTACAGGGAGAGGAACTAGAGGGAGAGGGGCGCAGCTGGAGGAGAGGGGCGGGGCTGCAGTGGGTGGAGGGCTGAATGGAGAGGGGCGGGGCTGGAGGAGAGGGGCGGGGCTGCAGAGGGTGGAGGGCTGAATGGAGAGGGGCGGGGCTGGAGGGAGATGGGTGGAGCTGGAGCGAGAGGGGCGGGGCTGGAGGAGAGGGGTGGGGCTGCAAGGGGTGGAGGGCTGAAGGAGCAGGGGCTGGGGCAGGGCTGGAAGACTTGTGAGAACAAGGATGGGGGCTGGAGGGCTATTGTTTAGTACAGTCGTCAGGGATTTTTCAGGTCCTGACACTTTGTGATTCAAAAGAAGAAAAAAAAAAAAGGTCATGACATGTCTATGAAAGGGGTAAGGCTCTCATGTTGCCCAGTGGAGGACCATCCCACCCCGCCCAGGGGCCTGGCCTCTTTCCCTTGGCCCCTGCAGTGAGGGCATCACTGTTCTCACTCTTCTTAAAGACGTCTTGCTCTAACATCCCTCCAATGCAGGGCTACTCAGGGCAGCACTGTGGTCATTTGGGGCTGGGTCCTCCCAGTGCAAGGATGGGGGCCTGAGCGGCATCTGGCCTCCCTCCTCAGTGCCAGCGGCCTCCTCCCACTTGTGACAACCAGAGATGTCTCTAGACCTTGCAGAATCACCTATTGGGAACCTGCTCCTTTGTGCCTTTCCTGTGGGTCCCCTTCCCAGTTTGTGGAATCAGGGCTCTTTGGTCCTGGGGTTTGGCGCCAGAGGTTTGCTCACTTCTGTAGCTAAATGGGCCCGCACAGTGTCTGAGGATGGTCAGCCTGTGGCCCCGTCCCCTGCAGATACCCCTCACCCCAGTGAGACCACTGCTCTCTGCCTGGACAGACCTGGGCATGCAGGTTCTGAGCATCCGTGTGGCAGACCATCTGGGGGTGGGGGTGTGTCTGCATGTTTCTACCAACTTCTGTTTCCCAGAGCTCGGAACAAGGCAGCGTTCATGACCTGCTTGTGGACTCTTCTCTGTGTCTCCGATTTCAGCGTCCCCACGCTGTTGGTGGTAATAAGCCATGTAGAGGCAACTAAACATCCCTGGACCCGCAATGCTGCGGCGCAGACTGTAGGCTCTTCTCTTCCTCTGCCCAGCACTTAATTGTACCCACCTTTTTGAGAGCTAGCTGAGTCCCCAGGAATGGTTTCTGAGATTTCTGAGGTGTCTAGAGCTTGTGGGAACACATTTCATAAGTGCTTTTATCTCCAGAAAGTTCTGCAGCTGGTGGGAGTCTTGCCTAACTAGAGGCAGCCTTGTCTGCTCTGGGACCTCAAACTTTCTCTCTGTGCACCGGCTAAGCCAGGCTCTGTGGCACCTGGGGCCTGCCCTGGCCGAGCCCTTCAGTCCTCTGGGAGCCTGCAGGGGTGCTGCCCCTCTGACAGGTGGTCTTTCTCATCCCACCACAGCTTCCTGCCTGGAGCCCCTCTACCTACTTTTGTTGCTGAGTCAGGCACTCATGTTTCCAGAGCCTTCCCCCTCCATGATCCTCCTGCCCTGCATGGGTGTGAAGATGCGTCTTCCGGTGTGTCAGGGAGCAGTCCTAACACACAACGCACATACACACACCCACATCCACCGGCAGCCCCTGATCTGGCCTCTGCAGTCACACGTCTTTATGTTCTCAGGTTTAACGTGTCTTAATCCAAACCCCTTGTCTGCTCCTCCTGGCCAGCAATCCCTGATGACCCCTCTATTTGGCAAGCTGGGGAAGGCCAAGGCTGTCCCTCTCTGGGCCTCTACTGCTGCCTGGAATTGATGGTGCCATCATCCCCAGCCCCGATTTTACAGTGATAGAGATGGAGTGGTTCAGGAGGTCTGCCTGGTTCTGTATCAGTGATCGCAGAATCAGTCTGTGGCCACAGTGTGCCAGCAGGTTTGCCTGCCCTCCCTCCCCTGCCCCCATCCCTGACTGACCCCAGGGTAAATGAGGACTGTTTGCTTCTTGCTTCAGCTCCCTGGGCTGAAGGACTGATGGGATTTTGCTTGTAGATCACACAATGAAGTTGAAACCTCACGCAACAAGTACCTCCAGTGTGTTTTCAAATGGGGGCAGGTCAGGGGGCCGGTAGAGGTGGTGCAAGGTACCACCAGTATACACCAGTATCTGGTGTATACTGAAGACCAGCTGTCCCTAGCATACAGTGAGAGTTGACCCCCGCTGCCCAGGAGGCGTGCGACAGGCCACTTGCTGTGTGCCCACTGCCACTCTGGCTGTGCTGGGGAGTAGCCCTGTCAAAACACCGCTCACGGTTAAGTGTCGACTCGAGCTTCCCGGAACGATGTCGCTGATTGAGAAGTGAGTCATCCAGGATCTAGTTCATAGTAACACCAGGGAGCTGGCTGCTGTCACAGTGTCCCCAAAGCGAGCCTGCCATAGCCACTGAGGGCCCCCCTGGGGACAGGGGGGCAGGAGGCCAGTGCAGGGGGTGTCCAGTGGCAGGAGGGTTGCTGGGCTGCTTCTGTAGGAAGCCAGTGTGGAGAAGGCTGGGTGGATGCCTTAGGTCCTCAGGTGACAGTGCCATTCTGTCCACGTCCCCGCTGCCTGGCTCTGCCAGTGCTGTGAGCAAACCCCAGGCCTGCTTGCTGTCCAGTGTCACTGTATTTTCCAGCTCTTGTGTCTGGACTCAGGCTCCCTCAGTACAAGATCCAGCAACAAGATGGTGCTCAGTGGAGGCTGACAGCATGAAGACAGATGTGGCTACCTCTGCTTCACGGCTGGAAGCTCTCCTGATGTGCACTCATCTCTCCAGAGAGGAAGGGTGATTGGGAGCACTGGGGAGGGGGAGCGTGAGGGAGAGGTAGGGACATAGGTGGGAATGGCTTGGGTGGAACTCTGCTGACATCCCAACGCTGGCTCTGGCGGATCCTTGTAGGGGAGTAGGGGATGTCCAGTGGCAGGAGGGTTGTTGGGCAGCTCCTCTCAGGGCCCAGGGGAAGGCTCTGGCATAGGGCTGGGCATGTAGATAAATGTTCAGGGTATGAAGGAGGCCCTTCCTTTCTCCACTGGGCAGCTCACAGGCCCCAGGAAATACACATTTTCTGGGAGATGGGGCCTGAGGCTGAGTCTAGAGCCTGCTAAGGTCTCCTTTCTCTGTCCCTTGCCAGCCCCAGATGTGTACCAGAGGGAGGGCTGAGCCGCGTTGGTGGATGGGGCCATCTCCTCTCACTTTCCCATTCTGTGCCCCCAACGGGTCTGTTATCTTCAACCCAGGCCCTCAGTGTAGCTCCCAGCACAGCACCCAGTCCAGGCCCCCCAACGTAGCACCCAACTTACCAAGGGCTACAGAATGGTTTTCTGGAAGAACAAGTAGGATGAGAGAGCTGCAGAGACGGGTGTACAGTAACTTCTCAGGATACCTCATTCTCCTGGCCTGTCTTTAAGCCTCGAGCTTCCATCGGGAAAGGCCAGTTAACACCATCAGGGGCCCCTCCCACTGTCCCTGCTACCAGTCCACGACCCAGTGGTTGTCATTCTCAAGAGGGTTTTCACCTGACGTTTCAGAAAGTCTGTCCCAGTATCATGCCAATGAAGGTCTCCAGGTCAACTTATTCATTGCTAGAAGTCCATCAGATAACGAGAGCCTTCCTGGCCTGGTCAGTCTGAAAGCAAATGAGCACAGGGCTGCATACGGTCGATGATCTAGTATGAAGAATTATCAGAATTATGCTGGGAGAGAAACTAGTTTGTTGTCTTTTCATTATCTGATGTGTATTTGATTTTATTAAACCTAATTAAAGCAAGTTGTTCTGAAGCATGCCCATAGCTTGAGGCCTTGGGTTTTCACTGGGGGAGACCTGGGTGTTTTCTGCAGTGCTGTCATGCACTTAGCATGCTCATGACTCTGAACCTGACTTAGATGCTGCTCAGACTCACACAAGTG
>CAUYQV010088765.1:0-10945 GCA_963574575.1 Galagoides demidoff
TGGTCCCAGCTACTTGGGAGGCAGAGGCAGGAGACTCGCTTGAGCCCAGGAGTTGGAGGTTGCTATGAGCTGTGATGCCATGGCACTCTACCCAGGGGGATAGCTTGAGGCTCCATCTCAAAAAAAAAAAAAAAAGAAATTATAATTAATGATTGCATCATGTGGGTTCTTTCTCTTGCCTTCCCTGCCAGAAGGGCAGATATGTTAACTAAAAATGTGAAGATTCCCTGAACAGGACAAGTTACAGCCCTCTTTTCTGTTTCAGAGATTACCAAATTATTTAAATATAAGTAGTAAATGCCTTCACAGCTCTCAGGAGGTAACAGATTCTTGCAGAGCTAGGCTGGTTCGTGAGATGAGGCGGATCGTGGAGCACTTCTGAGTGACACAGATCCAGGACAGTGACACTGAAATGAAGCTGAGTGGGCCATATACCCCACTGGTGTTTAATTGTACCAGTGATATTTTCTGCTTATTTAACTGTCCGCTACAATGGAACTCTTAATTGATTATAACTCTTCACATGCATCTTGTTCACCACTGTACTTCCAGCATCTAAAATAATGACCAGCCAATACTTGAAGCTTGATAAATGTTCGTTAAATTAATGAAGGACACTTGTATTGATTACTTGCTGTTAGATTATTAGTAGGTTTCCAGAAGGGATGCTGATGAAATCCATAAATGAGTGAGTCAGCCCAAATTACATCTCCTCACCACCTGTCATAGATGCAAAATTGGGAGAAATTCCTCACGAAGTTTTCCATTTCCATTTTTCCATACATGTCACTTTGCAATGATTTCAACTACAGTTCCTGAGGTCTGGGAGAATGCTGTTTATAAATATAGATGATTATACAGGAGTATGTTAATACAAACAAGCCCAGACAAGGAGAGAAGAGTACTGTCGAAAGGATGTGGAGGCTGCCGCAGTGCAGGAGCATAAAGTGAGCCGTACCCCACCAAGGGATGACACCTGGAAGACGGGTTTCTGCAGTGCAGAGAAGATGGGTGGGAAGCCTCCCCAGAAAGTCGGGAAGAGCAACCCACCACAATGTTCACCACAAGGTTCTGTTCAGCAGACTCCTGACACAGCTGTTTGATTTGCCAAATTGCAATGAATTGAGGATTTCAAAATATCACATAAGCTACTCTTAAAAAAAGAACTTCACACCCACCCTCTGCCTCAGAATTTCCTACCATCTGTTTCTCTGCCAGTGAAACCCTGAGAGCCGCATTGGCGGATGGAGACAGTGATGGGCATCTCCACCATGCTGCCAAGCATCGGCCAACCCACCGTCCTCTGCGATCCCCGTTCATCCTCCTCTAGACCCTATTTACAACTTCAGTCCCTCTCGCCATATTAATTTTTAAACATGTCATGCTTGATCATCTCTCTGTATATCTTTTTCAGATATCACCATCTTCAGAAAATGTCCTTTCTTTCCTAATCCATTTGCTCAATACGTTTTCTTATCAAGTTTTGGTTTTAAAGTCATTCCTCTTTGACAGGATTTTGGTCACGCCCGGAGGTAGAATTGTCCATCCCCTTTGAAACTAAATCTTGTTCTTTTATTTAAGCAGGCACAACATCTCACTGTACTTATTTATTTTATGTTAATCCCTCCCTACCCCCAGTATGCTTTCAACACCTTGAGGGGTTTAAAAACATTTAACAAATAATAAAAAATTAAATATTTGAATTATTAATGAATGAACGGACTAATTCCATAAAATGTCATTTTCTGCCTCCTTTATAATTTTCTCTTAGTTCCACTTGAAATAAGAATATCTGTTATATACAAATGACTCTTGGTGTTTTATAATGTGTGGAAAGAGCCTTTTATTAGGAAATGCAAGGACAGTTTTGATTTGGGATATGTTTTCTTTCACAACGGTCAGTCCAGGACCAGTTCTTTCTGCTATCTGGAAATTAAGTTTTCAAAACCTAAGAAAACTTCACCAGTGAAATGAGTATAACACTAGCTTATCTCTTAATGATGATTATGGGATTAAAGAATGTCACTCTCTATTATTCCCTCTGTGCATCTCTTTTTCCAAGAAGACAAAATTTCTTTGTGTTTTTCTGGCTTGGTTGGGATTAGACCTGGCTAATATTTGGAGAAATAGATAAACCCTAACAATTCAAAATATAAAAACATAACTGCCATTATAAGAGGTATGCAGCAGAAAGAAAGGAGGAAATGGCCAGACCGTAGCTTCACACGTCAAAATGTCAAGTTCTTTATTCTTGTGTTAAAACAAGATCCCTTCTGAGACTCGTAGGAATGTCAGAAGAGAAGGAGCTGTTTGGGGACATCGCAGCAGAGAAGGGTAGGTCCAATGCCCACCAGGGAGAAGGAAAGAAGACCCTGTATTCTTACGTTATCTCACATGTAATGATAACATGCATTTGAGAGAACATAGTATCTATACGGAAAAACAAGTAAGACTGCTTAAAAGTGTACAGGTTTAGCCAGGATGATAAATTGTTAAGATTTACAAAGGGACCAGTGTTTGATCTGGGCGACAGGATGGGTGAGGGACAGAGAGGTGAGAGAGTGTTTTAAAATGTGAACTGACCTTTGTGTTTGTCGGGATATTTAACTTTTTTAGTATTTCACATGAACTCCTATTGTTTGTGTAAAGATTAACTTCCTTGTCATTGAATGCAAGAGAAAAATATATCTGTAATAGTGCCATAATCAAGAGAAAGATTTATTTTCCTGTCTTGTATGGGAAGTCCAGATTAAGAATTAATAAACCACACAAAGAATGATAAAACCAAATTAAGACAGGGTCCTACCATAGAAAGATTCCATAATAAAACTCTCCCAGGTCATTTTTATACTTGCAAATTGATTTTCAGAGAGTCATAATTATTTCCTCTTTTGTGAATTTCCCTCACATAGTAACTTTCATTTCTTCATGTCAGTTTTAATGTTTATTTTCATGAGCTTTAAAATAAAGCAAATCAAAATTGGTGGGTAATATTTGGGGAAAATATTTTCCAATTTTAGTTATTATTTTATTTTATTTTTAGCATAGATACAGCATTTTCATAATATACAAACGCATATTGCCATTCCTTTATAATTTTAATAACATTTAAAATTTTCATTTTTTTCCTTCTTCCAATCCAAGGACTTGTGCTGCTTCTAATTTTTTATTCTTTGTTCCTCATGACTAATTTGTCCATGTACACTAGAGTTTCTTTTATCCTCATCCAATTTTAAAATAATTATTTCTTCACTTACTTTTAAAAAAATAACATTTGGATAAATACGAAAGAATAATTATAATTTCCTTTCAATATAATAAATAGGAATTAAAGGTATATGTGTTGTCTTCCTTAGTTCCCATGTAATGGTAGGACTAACTTTATTCACAAGGCTTTGATGGGATGAACACGGGGGAGAAAACCACTTCTTTTTTTCTCTAAATGGTGCTTTTACCAGCTTCTGTCAGATCAAATAGACAGCAAAAATCAAATGAAATTTCAATCAGATCTTTGCTGAGAATAGATAATAGTGGTAATCAATAGTGGGCAGGCTTGTGGCGACGGATGAGATACTGGTTTTAGGCCCAGTTAAATTAGTCCCCTGTTCAGACTGGAAAAGCATCTCATACCCTAGAATTTGGAGGCTGTTCCCTGTGATTAGAAGTTATCTCAAACACACCAGTTCTGATCTGGAATGCTCTCACCATTCCGCAGTTTCCACAGCCTTGCGTACTACTTTCTCTTATTTTCCTAAGATTCACCACCCTTCTCTACATAAACAATCAATTCCCAGTTTTTCCCTGGATTGAAATAACAATTTATTTTGTTCTTGTGCCTGGCATCTCTGCAACGGGAAGGCATGAGCCCTGCTTTCGGCGGTTGTGTCTATTGGTGGGGAGGGAAGGAGGTCTTTTATCCACTGAGTTTGGATAGAAAAAACAATTAGGCAGGGGGTTAGGGAGTGCTGTGATTTCCTCCCTGAACTAGGCTGGTAGGGCTGCTGTAATAAGACTGGGGAGCTGAAACAGCAGAAATGTCTTTCTCACAATTCTGAACAGCCAGACATCCAAGATCACGGAGTCTGGGCAAGTTTGTTCTTTTCCTAGACCCTCCCTTCTCTCTTCCTGACCTTGAGGTGCTGCCTTCTCACTGTGTCCTCCCCTGGCCTTTCAGCAGCACACAACCAACCCTGGTTTCTTTTCTTCTTACAGGCATCCGATTAGGGCTCTACCTTCCGACTTCATTTAACCCTAATCATCTCTTTAGAGGTTTGATCTTCAAATACAGCCACCTTGGTGATTAGGACTTCAACATATAAATATGAGGGAGTGAGCCCAAGTTAGTCCATAACCCTTCCCTTTTGCCAGTGAGAATCTTCCCAAAATGTATATAATCGTGTACCCTTCACAGTTCTAGGATCGGAACTTGAACCAGAACTTGACTTTTGTTACATGGGTTCATATTACTCCTATGGACACAACTTTTACTATTGAATATCTGAATGTATATCTCTGACTATATGAGGCTTTTTTTAATTATTGAGAAATGATTTTCATTTTTCTCCCTCACTGTGATGTCATACATATCCAGGGCATAATTAATTTTAAAGAAACACCAAAATTTCCTGGGAATTCATTGCATTTTCATTGACCCCACTTCGATATTGATGTAGTAACCTTTTCTTCCTCTTTCCCCTCGTATAGTACTCAGAAAACATGTCGATCTCGTGAACAGGTTTTCTGGGTATGTAAATAAGACAAAGTTTGACAAAGTGTTGAAACTATTGTGTATCAAAATATATTCTGAAAGCTATCATGCATTTTAAACAGACAAGAGAAATATCCGTAATCTTTTTTTTTCATTGAAAATATGACAAATTTCTCAAACTTGTAGTTCAGCAAACTTCACATACGAATTTGTTCTGCTTGTTTTATTTATTTATTTATCTTGTCTGTTTTTTGTTTGTTTCTAATGGCATAGGATGCTTTGGGGCGAGGATAAACTTACGATTCACCATAGTAACCACCACTTTCTGCTTGTTCTACCTGACGCCTACCTTGCCTGTAGTTACATGGGAGGCTTGTATTCTCTGAAAGAGACAGAGCCTATCAAGGTATAGGAATATTTATAGCACAGCAATTTTTTCCCCTACAACTAAGGACTCAGAAACAGCAGGGTAGACATCCCGGGACAAGCAATTTGAAATGGAAATTAATTTTAGATACACTTTTCAGGTTTTCTAGTGTGAATAGATACAAATAGTTATTTGTACATTTTAATCGTCTACAAATTCATCATGGCCTGCGAAGAACTGACCTAGCAGTGCATTGTATAAAATATCAAATAATAAGCATTGTTAGACATTCAGATTTAGAAGACTTCATACTAAATTTCCTGTCTTTCTCTAAAGATCAGAAAAAAATGGTGAAATCGTTTGATTTCCCACCATCTATATTGCGGTGTTAGTGTTCACGGAAGTCACTCGATGTTCTGTTTCCTACACACTCCAACCTAGTCTCTGCGGCTTCCTACCCTTCATAGCTTATCACCCCTTTTACTCATGTGATGATCCGAGTCCCCACAGCTTTTGAGTATGTGACTACTATCCTGCATCCCTACTTAACTTGGTGACAAATAAAAAGAATCAAATCAAACAAGTGTAAGCAAAACCAATGAAGTTTATCGGCTCACATAAACTGTCCAGGGACGAAGCTTTCTTTAGGCATGAAGGAACGCGAGGACTCAAATCGTTTTGTTACAGCTCTAATTTCCTCTCCGCTTCATTAGGCCCGCGTCCCTCTTTGACTTCATTCTCAGTTTAAACAATATTTAACCTGAATTGTTTGCACAGCTAGTAGTTTAGAGGCGAGAAAGCATCGCCTTTTAACAACTTGAACAAATGTCAGGGCTAACTTTCACTGGCTTAAGCCATGGCCCGCTTTCTTTAATGAATATTGTGGCTGTTGTTTGACGTTCTGGAATTAGGCTTTGGTCACATGCCCAGCCTACATTTTATATATCACTGGAACAATATAGACAATCACAGGCTGTGCATGTAGAGGTTTAGGTCAGACAGAACAAATTGCAGATATCCACTAATGTCTTACCACCTAGAATTCACATCTTTCACTCAAAATAGATAATTGTAAAACATCTTTTCCTAACATGCTCCAATGACCATAAACCAATGTAGAAACATACTAATTTTTTCCTAGCATGAGATTACTTAATACCTCATGCAGTTACTACAGTCAGCTTCTAGCCCAAGCCATCTGGTTAATAAGCCTTGCTTTTCTCAAGGTCAGAAGTGACTTCTTGTGCGCTGAACTCCAGCCCCATTATACACAATGTACAGTGCCCAGTAAATATTATTGCCTCTTCAATAATAACTCCATTTACACAGTACAGGCAGGGGAATAATATGCAGTATTCATCTGTCCACACCAAGAACAATGTCTTTTATGTATATACAGACAGGATCCCCTGCCCTGAAGTGAAGGGAATCCCTTGGTCAACACATCTGGCTGTTACTAACTCTGCATGTTTGAAAGTTTTCATTTTCATATATTTTGCAAAATCACACTTGAGAAGGAGATTTAGAAAAATACCTTTCTAGTAATTTCTGTGGTTAGAATTCCCTTTCCAGCCACACGATTGGACTGTGGTCCTAAGGATTCAACAATCACACATTTTGTTTCTCTAACTTAGGAGATTCTCAGCAAACAATTCCATTTAAACTTCTGTTAGCTTCCCATGAATTTGTGGTGTATCCAGTTCTTGGGACAATTACCTAAACCAAGGATCTAAAGGCCTTCAGTGTGTACCCCGCCCTAGATGTTGGACCCGTGAACGTGTTTTTCTCACATCTTTAACCTTCAGCACAGTGGTTTCTGCCCGAGTCTTCACCTCTGAAACAAAGCTTATCTACCCCTGCCTTGGAGTGGAACTCCATAAAGTGCTCTTTTGTTTGTATGTTTTGTGCAGACTCACTTTTTCTTTACTTTTAGACAATTTGTATAACTTTAAATATACTTAAGAGTTATCCATGGCCCAGAGGAAGCTCCCTTTTAGAGCTTATCTTACCTTCTATATTGTGTAGGCTTGGCATATAGACTTTTTAACCTTAAAGTGTACGTGACTACCTTATTACCAGGTATCTTTGATTGAAAACGCTGGGGGTGGGGGGAATCTTCTCTAAGTCAAACTGTTTCCCCCCAGCCTTCAACATTCTGCTTAGATCAGATTCTTATTTGTAGGAATTTACTTAAGATCATAAGTAACCAGCTGGCCTAAGTATCTTTTTGTTTTTACATCAACTCTCCTTAAATTCAAACCTAAATAAACACAAGGCCTGTGTCCCAGTATCCAAGGACTAACAATTTACCATGTGGGAAAAATTGACCCCTATAACCAGAGGCATACCATCCACCACCTCAGGCTGCATGATTCCACAATTGAGGAAATGTCATTTGCTAAGCCCCATTTGCTCAATTTTTGTGTTACCATATGTCATTGCTTCTATCTGACCAATTTTTTAAATTAAAAATAAATTTGACACAGATTCAATGTGCACTCAGTGTTTCACTGACAACTTTTAATTTTCCCTTCGTACTTGGCAGATAAAATATTGCAATAATATTCCTTACAAATGATGGCATTTATTATAAAAAGGGATAGAATTTTAGTGACCAAAACTCTCTTGCAATTGACAAAAGGCACTAGATCAAGTATAAACTTGATAAGGAAAGTTACTTCCCACATAACAAATAACATATGGAAAACATTTGTTTCTAAAGACTTCAATGACATCGTTGGGAATGTATCACATTTTTAATTCTCAGCTTTGATTTCTTCTGCGTTGGTCTAATCATCAACCAAGTTTTCTTTATTTGTGGTAGAAATGGCTGCCTTTGCTTTCTTTATAGCTGAACTCATAAAAGGAGAATCTCCTTTACCAGTGGTGGGCCATGCTGCTCACTGTGTCCCTCCACATGGTAGAGATGGGACACAGTGGATGGCCAGGCCTGGGTGAGATGTCCATCTGGTTCTGAGTGATGGGACAAGCCTCATTCAAATCCTTGGAATGACCAGAAGAGGTTCTCAAAAAATAAATAAGAAGATAGACACTTGTCTACGTAGTCTAAAATATTGTTTTCCCTCCCATATAAAAAGAAAATTACATTATACATGGTCACAAAAGGTAAGATCAAACTCTCATCAGTTATGAAAGTTCAATGATTACATTGTCTTGTACTTATTGAAAAATGAAATGCCTGATCCAATTGATATAAATGTTTTTTCAGCTAAGAAAAAAATGGCTACATATATGTAAGTTAAATTAGGATAGAAGTAAAATGAACTTTTCTGATATTCTTTCACAAAAGTAAACTTCATGGATTAAACCAATTACAATTCTTAGATATAATTTCCTATTCTTCTTGCCACCTCACTCACACCAATCTGACAACATCCTGTTAAAAAGATTTTTAATGCTGGTTTCAAGTGTAGGAAAGAAAAAAAATTCTCGATGACACTCTTAGGGCCTCCAAGTGGGCCTAAGCTTTAAACAGAGAGAGGACAGATTAATGGAATAAAAGCACATGCATTTCATTAAATTTCATTAAATTTTACGTAACAGGACAGATTAAAGAAGGGAGAATGAAGACTCAAAACAAAGAATTGAGCTTATGTATTGAATTGGACAAAGAATAGTAAATTATGATCATGTGACAAGACAAAGGGACTTGGAATAGTGCAGTTAATAGTCGAAGATAAGGATTATTACAAGGTTTATTCAAACAGATTTCTCTCGCCCAAATGCCCCCTTGGAATGTGCTTTTCTTTTGGTTTGAGGGAGAGGATGGTCTATATCCGGCTTTGTCTCCCTCCATTCTTGTACTTCCTGTTTTTTGTTTTTGGCTCAAAGTAATCATTAGGCCAAAGTGGTGTACTTCTGCCCCCCTTTATAGGGTATTAGCCATGCTTTGTTGTTGTTGTTGACAACCTGTCTTCATCAAATGAGACTGACTAGTTTTATTAAAAATGGATTAGCATTCACTAATTTCAGGAAAGAGCTACAAGTAAGATAAACATATCCTTAAGCATAAAACATGAGAAAATGTTTGACAAGGCATAGCATGCTTTTTAAGCACTTCTTACAGTGTAAAAACACAGATTAGTAGATTGTATTTGAAGTGCCTGCTAAAAGTCAAATTAATTCAGGAAGAGCACTCTGCTGTTAGGTACAGTTTTTTTTTTTTTTTTTTTTTTAACCTCAATAGGTTGTTCTAATAAAGGCCCATTTAGCCATTTAGGTCAATGATACAAATTAATTTAAGGCATAGGGTGTCATATGTATATAACAAATGCCAGCAATTTTCAAACTCTGATGTATATTTGAATCGTCTGCACCCAGGTTCAAATCAATGAATTTTTTATTTACTAAATCTGAGATATTTAAAGTTCCTTCAATAATCCTGATATACAGACAGGGTTAGATACATTGGTTTCTTTGAGCATGTATGAACATTCCACATCTGCTAATGAGAGTGATAATTTCCAGAACTAGGGACCATAGAACCTCTGAATAAACAAACAGTGTGCTTACTGGGAAAGTGCAAACCTATTTTACATTACTTCTATTAAAATACACGAGAAATCTTTGTGGTAATACAGTGGTAAGTCATTGAATAGTTATTTACAGAATTAATTTTATTTTTAGTGAGGTGAACTATTGGAAATAAGGCACTCCCTTCCCAAAGTATGTGTGTGATGGAAAGAAGGGAGGTGGTAGTTGAATTCTAAAAGTGCGTATCTTTAGTAAATGAGTTCTTTCTTTCGTAAAATGTGCTAAACATTGGGGAGGCTTGTTTATAGACACTAACCTAAAAATTAAGGATATATTGGTAAGGCTAATAGAAATCGTGCTCTCATAAATCTTGACTTATAATGAATAAAAATTATATTTTTTGTAGTAGATCCTACAAAAAATGATCATTTATACTTTTCTTACAGCATAAATATTTGCTGTATTGAATCAGAAATAAACCGCCTTGCTTCCTGTGACCATCAAGGAAACATAAAAAGTACTTTAAAACAACTCAAGGCAAAGAAACATGTAGATTAATGAAATAAACAGAAAGACAAAAAGATTACTTGTAGTGACAAAGAAACATTACTACACAGTTGTAAGATATATTTTTTCAAAAGTAGGCGAAAATTGTAAGCAATATTTGACTATAAATTTGAAAATGAAGATGAGGTAAACAAATTCTCAGTAAACTACAAATAATCAAATTTATTAAAAACAAATTAAAAATTTGAATAATTCAAAACCATTGTAGGAATAAAATCAGTAATTATAGATATCTTCCCCCCCACACAAAAAATACAAACAAATCAAAAAAACAACAGACCTAATTAATTTTCAAAGCCAATCAAGACAAAAGATTCATGAGAATGAAAAATTGACTGTTCATTATCATTTATGAATGTGGATGCAAAAATTTAAAAAAATTATGGCATGTAATCCACCATATACATGTGGCTATTTATGATAGCAAAGGTAGTGTTAAAATAATTTGATAAAAAGTCTATGTAGTATATTTATTACATAGATATTATAACAGTGGAAAATTTTAGTATAGTAGTAGATGCAAGAAAAAAATATCCATATGAGTTTAAATAAAACTTGTTAGGAAACTATGAAAAATAAGAAGATGACAAGTATTCAGAACAATAGGAACAGTGTATGTTCACATTAAATTTGGGGTGAATTGAAAAATTCATATAACCATTTTAGAAAATCAAGCAGTATCATGTGGTGAGCTTCAAGAATTATGAAATAAGATCCAGTCCTAGAGTTTGGGTATTTGTCCCCCATACTACAAAATCATGGGAAAATTTTATTCTCTGTGTTGATGTGGGGGCTTAGGGAAGATACTT
>CAUYQV010088768.1:0-34773 GCA_963574575.1 Galagoides demidoff
GACTTCTATAAATACAGGCAAATGTTTGAAACCAGAAAAAAGATGGGGTTGCAATTTTAGTTGCAGATACAATTGGCTTTAAACCAACAAATTTAAAGAATGATAAGGGTGGTAACTACATATTTGTCAAAGAAAACATGCATCATGAAGAGATTTTGATAATTAACATTTATGTACCCTCCTCAATTTATAAAGCGAACCCTAATGGGTATGAACAAAGTGATATCTTCCTGCACTATAATAGTTGAATATTTTAACACCCCTTTGAAAATTTTGGATAGATTCTCCTAGAAAGAAATATTAGACTTAAACCTGACCCTAGAACAAATGGACTTAACAGACCTAAACAGAACATTTCATCCTAATAAAACTGAACATACATTCTTCTCATCAGCCCATGGATCATCCTCCAAAATTGATCATATCCTAGGACACAAGTCTAACCTCAGAAAAATTAAAAGAAATTATTCCTTGTATCTTTTTGGACCATCATAGAATAAAAGTTGAACTCAACAACAACAGGAACCTTCATACTCAAATCAGAGAAACTAAATAATCATGGGCTGAATTACAGCTGTGTCAAAGACAAGATTAAGGAAATCACCAAATTTTTGGAACAAAATGCTAATTAAGACACAAGTTATCAAAACCTGTGGGGTCCTGCAAAGGTAGTCCTAAGAGGGAAATTTATAGCATTGGAAGCCTTCATCAAGAAAACAGAAAAAGAGGAAGCCAACAATTTAATGGATCACCTCAAGCAACTGGAAAAGGAAGAACATTCCAACCCCAAAACCAGCAGAAGAAAAGAAATAACCAAAATTAGGGCAGAATTAAATGAAATTGAAAACAAAAGGATCATTCAGAAGAATAAAACAAAAAGTTCATTTTTTGAAAAAAATAACAAAATTGATAAACCTTTGGCCAACCTAACCAGAAATAGAAAAGTAAAATATCTAATATCATCTATCATAAATGATAAAGGAAAAATAATAACAGACACTTCAGAAATTTAAAAAATCCTCAATGATTACTACAAAAATCTCTATCCCCAGAAATATGAAAATCTGAAAGAAATGGACCAATACCTGGAAACATGCCATCTTCCTAGACTCAACAAGAATTAGAAATCTTGAATAGACTTAATATCAATCACTGAAATACAATCAACAATATGAAATCTCCCAGAAATCTGAATTCTATTAAACCTTTCAAGAGGAACTAGTACCTTATATGTTATATAACCTTTTCCAAAGCCTAGACAAAGAAGGAATACTTCCCAACACATTCTATGTAACAAATATCACCCTGATGTCTCAACCAGGAAAAGATCCAACACAGAAAAAATTATAGACCAAATCATTAATGAATATCAATGCAAAAATACTGAATAAGATCTTAGCAAACAGAATTCAACAACACATCAAAAAAATTATACACTATGATCATGTTGGTTTCATTCCAGGGTTACAGGGTTGGTTCAACATACACAAATCTACAAATATAATACACCACATCAATAAAATATAAAACAAAGACTATATGATTCTCTCAACTGATGCAGAAACAGCTTGGATAATATCAAACTTCCTTTCATGGTCAGAACACTTAAGAAAATAGGCATAGAAGGGACATTTCTTAAACTGATAGAGGCCATCTATAGCAAACCCACAGCCAATATCATATTGAATGGCGTAAATTGAAAACATGCCCACTCAGATCAAGAACTAGGCAAGGATGCCCACTGTCTCCACTGCTATTCAACATAGTAATGGAAGTTTTAGGTATCACAATCAGGCAAGAGAAGGCCATCAAGGGTATCCAAATACAGTCAGAGGAGATCATACTCTTACTCTTCACTGATGATATAATCCAGGGGTCCTCAAACTTTTTAAACAGGGGGCCAGTTCATTGTCCCTCAGACCATTGGAGAGCCAGACTACAGGCCGCGGGATGAGTCAGCTGCTAAGCAGGACAGGCAGTGGTGGCAAATACACCCGGCAGGCTGAATAAATGTCCTTGGTGGGCCACATGTGGCCCACAGGGCGTAGTTTGAGGACACCAGAAATCCTAAACCTGGAAAATCCCAGGGACTCGACTACAAAACTCTAGAGTCAATCAAAGAATATAGCAGCATGTCAGGATACAAAATCAATAATTGCAAATCAGTAGCTTTTTATTTGGCAACAATAATCAAGCTGAAAATATTGTCAAGGACTCTATTCCGTTTATAGTAGTGCCAAAGGAGATGAAGTGTCTGGGAGTTTACCTAACAAAGGACGTGAAAGATGTCTATAAAGGGAACTATAAAACTCTAAGAAAAGAAATAGCTGAAGATGTTAACAAATGGAAAAATACACCATGCTCATGGCTGGGAAGAATCAACATTGTTAAACTGTCCATACTACCCAAAGCAATCTTCAGATTAATGCAATCCCTATTAAAGCACCATTGTCATACTTTAAAGAATTTGAAAAAATTGATATTTTTTTCTGATTCCATATAAAATGAAGTACTAATAGCCAAGACATTATTCATAAATCAGGAGGTATCATGTTACCAGACTTCAGGCTATACTATAAATCTATAGTGATCAAAACAGCATGGTACTGGCACAAAAACAGAGAGGAAGATTTATGGAACAGAATAGAGAACCAAGAGATGAACCCAGCTACTCATTATCATTTGATCTTTGACAGGCCTATAGAAAATATTCAGTGGGGGTAAGACTCCCTATTTAACAAATGATGCTGGATGAACTGGCTGGTGACCTATAGGAGACTGTAACTGGACCTGAAACTTTCACCATTAAAAAAATTAATTCTCACTGGATAAAAGACTTAAACATAAGATACGAAACTTTATAAATATTATAGAAGAGAGTTCAGAGAGAAAACACTTGAAGAAATCGGCCTGAGAGAATATTTTATGAGGAGAATCCCTCCCCCTAGGCAAATGAAGCAACACCAAAAATACATTACCAGGATCTGATCAAACTGAAAAGCTTTTGCACAACCAAGAGCACATTAAGTAAAGCAAACAGACAACCTTCAGAATGGGAGAAGATTTTTGCAGGTTATGCTTCTGACAAAGATCTAATAAACTAGAATCCACAGAAAACGCAAACTAATCAATAAGAAAAGAACAAATAACCCCATTTCTTGTGGGAAAGAGACTTGAACAGAACCTTCTCTGATAAAGACAGGTTCATGGCCTACAAACACAGGAAAAAATGCTCAACTTCCTTAATCAAAAGAGAAATGCAAATCCAAACCACTTTGAGCTAACATCTAACTCCAGTAAGACTAGCCCATGCCAAGTACAGATGTTGGCGTGGATGCAGAGATGAGGGAACACTTATACACTGATGCTGGTAGGAATGCAAGCTAATACAATCTTTTTTAGAAAGAAGTTTGGAGAATACTCAAGGAAATAAAAGTAGACCTACCATTTGATCCTGCAATTCTTCCACTAGGTATATACCCAGATGATCAAAAATTATTTTACAACAAAGACATTTGCACCAGAATTTTTATTGCAGCTCAATTCATAATAGCCAAGACATAGAAACAGCCCAAGTGCCCATCAACCCATGAATGGATTAACAAAGTGTGGTATAGGTATACCATGGAAAACTATGCAGACATAAAAAAGATAAAGACTTCACATCTTTTATGTTTACTTGGATGGAGCTGGAGCATATTCTCCTTAGTAAAGTATCTCAAGAATGGGAAAAAAAGTATGTGATGTACTCAATACTACTATGAAATCAATATATAATCACCTACACATTCATAGGAATGGGAAAACATAACTATAGTCTAGAAAATAGAAGGGAAGAGGAGAGAGGGAGGAGGGTATTTGGGGGGACCTCACCTAATGTGCATGATGCAATGGTACATTTCAAAACTATTAAGAAAAGAATATAATTGTGATACATGTGTTACTTAGTTCAATGTAAGCATTTCACATTGTATATCAAATCAGTACACTGAACCCCGTAAAGGCATCAATTTATACAATTATGATTTAAAAATTAAAAAAGGAAAAAAGGAGAAAAATTTAACAGTGGAGCCAATGGAACGTTGGCTTTTCTTTGATCGCACACTTTTTATCACCGCCTTTATAAGTTTACTTATTGGTTTATTAAGGTTTTGGATTTCTTCCTTGTTTAACCTTGTAGGATTGGGTGGGTCCTGAAATGTCTTCCAGTAACTAACATGCCTCCCACCACTGGTGTCTCAGCAGGGCATGCGTACCTCAAGTCTGCTGGCTCTGAGGCATCACAGCCACCAGATTGTCCAAAGACTGCAGCCATTGTGGCCCAATTGCCTCACATATTTAGTGAGGTTGCTTAGGCCTCAGGTTGCTTTTTATCAGCTGACAGTGGGGCTAGAGGAACTTGGTTTGGGGGTAGATTTCCCTCTGACTAGCCTGATATAAATGGTCCCTCCATGGGCACCAGAAGTATTCTGTCCTGGGCTTTGTTTCTGTGTGCTAGGGCAGCCCTGAATGTCAATGCAAAGTACTGTATATTCATTTCAGAAAACATGACAATTTAACTATAATCCTCATGCTATACATTAGATTTCTAGATGTATTCATCTAAGTGCATAACCACAAGTTTCTACCCTTTTCTCCCTTGCTTCTGGTCAAAGGGTAATAAAAACTTGCTGAGTGTTGATTTTAAAAGCTCTTAAAACAATAATAAAAGGTTCCATGGAAGGTAGTAAATAAATATTTATATATATATATACAATAAAATCAACTTAAAAACAAACAAAAACAATAAAAACAAAGCAATTAGGCTAGGTCTTGACATTTCATTTCATGAGAAATGATTCCATTTAAGTGTCCTTTATGTCATTTGACATTTTTATTGGTAGCTTCCATAATCAGATTGAAGACAGTAGCTTTTCATAATCAGATTGAAGACAGAGGTTTGAACAAATCCAAGAACTCAGGCAAAATTCACTTGTTAAGTAGATGGTGAAAGCCCCTCGGCCTCAGAACAACAATGTCTTTTTCCTGAATGCTTACTTGTAATAGTGTGGCATTGCTATGAAGCATGTCTCTGAGAGACACACTTGAAATTGCCTCTGTAGAAAAGTACTTTTTATTCAATGTCAATAAAAGCTTAGCTGATAGCTTTCTGTTAGATTGACAGGTAGATTGTCTTTGTGTACCATATTAACTCCAGGCTGGTTTCCTTGTGATGAGTATGTCCTTTCTAAAACTGAAGCCAAAGTTGATGGTATCTTTTGTGATGGAGATGAAAACATTTCCTTGTCAATATGTAAAATCATATTATTCAGCAGAATTATATTTAAAATATCCACAAAAGAAAACACACATATGCATGGATAAGGAACTAAGTCCCTATTTCTCCAATATTTATTCGACTCTCGTATATTAAGTAAATGGCTTATCTGGCAAATTTAAAACATGTTTGGGTTTTTAAAACATTTTTCATCATGCTGTTCTTAGCAGAATTTTGGTCCTATAAGAATCATAATAAATCATAGAAAAGCAAACTTCTTAGTGTACCATATGGAAACCACTTTAAAACTTCTGTAGGAGTGTTGTTAAAAAGAAAACTTTCTAAACACTTCTCAAACTGAGAGGTCTTTTAAGAAGTATTAGACCCTATGTGATTCCCTTTACAAGTCTGAAAACAATTTTTGTGGTTTTTGCAAAATTGCTTTTATAATGGCTGCTTTTTACCTAGACTGTGACCTGCTTATAAGCCAGAGCTATGTCCTACTGTTTGTTCATCACTTTGTCTGCTGCCTCTAGCACAGTCTCTAGAACTTGATAAGCACAGAATAAATGTTGGGGATACAATAATGAAAAGTCACATGGAAAATGTAAAATACTATTGTCTAGAAACTATTGTATAGTGAATGAGATATCTCCTCTGAGCCCTATAGAGTTTATTCTTTATCTACTCTGTGATTGCCAAGCAGAGTATTTCCTAATGCACAGTCCTTCTGCAGGTGTACCTCACTATCATGTAGTGACTGACAATGTACCCGGAGCCAGCCTTGCTAAGTAGGTCAGTACTGCTGAGAACAAGTCAGACCCAGGCTTTTGACATCACTTCTGCAAACCAGAACTTTATATGCAGATGTTATGGAACAGTTTCCTAGGATTCACATTTACATGGCTTTTAAGTTCAAATGACAATGAAAGATCAATTACCTCTTTTCTTTTCATCCCAGTTCAAACTACCTAGAAAAGTAGCCAAAATTAGGTCACATGCCTGCTGCTAATTGAAGGAGAGGGGCCGGTAAACAACCACACACTGGCCAATCCCACCTTGCTGTTGGCTTTTATACATAAGGTGTTAGTGGAAAACCACCACAATTATTTCTTTACGTGTTGTCCTTGTCCACTACACACTGCCATGACACACCTGAGTTGCAACAGATACCATATGACCCCAGAAGACTAAATATTTAGAAAAAATTGTGTTGATCCTCAGTTTAGGATTTAATAGAATGAGACCTTGTGTGAAGTAGGAATGCTTCTGAGTAAGACATAGACAGAATAGATATCTTATATGGTTCTGATACCAGATTTTTGATACTGAATTTCCAGGCTCTTGGTCTCGGCGGTTCAAAGAATGAAGTGACGGACCACAGGATAGGTTTTATTCAATAGGTATAAGTGTTACAGCTCTTATAACAAACCAATCCTCCTTGTAGAGTAGGATTAGCAGTAAGATAGGTTTTATAATACAAGTGTTACAGCTCTTATAAATAAGCAAATCTCCTTGCAAGTGTTTACCACTCTTACAAAGGGGCAAATCTCATAGAGCAGGATACAAGTGTTACAGAGCCAAACCTCTTTGCTCTTCTCCTGAGATCTGCCCAAGTCTGTGTTCAGGGTCTCCGGCTTATACAGGGGCAGTTGTCCAATGAGCTTTTGGGTCTTGAAAATAGACTAATCATGAGCAGGTTTTGAAAACAGACCAATCAGGGATACACTGGAGGAATTACCAGAAGTCCACGTGAGGAGGAGACAGCACAGCGCCAGTGTCTTCTCCCACGCGTATTAGGTTCCTTTGGCTACTGGAGCCTCTACTGCAGGGGAAACTACCCCCGCCCCCGCTTGTCTACGCTCCAGTCTGCTGGTTCCTCTGCCAGCTGCCACCACCAACACCGCCAAGAAGGAGGCAGCAGGTCCTCCAGCCCCTGTCGGCTGAGCTGGCTGGGGTGCCACTTGTCCGGTATCAGTACCTTATACACTGGGTGAAGGATTTGGTTCCTTATTGTATAAGCAGCAATCCAAATCACTCTCCAAAGGGAACAAGTTACTAATATCCTAAGGAAGTGTAGTGGGTGGTGGGGACTTAAGATGCAGCGAAAATAATATGTGGTGTGTCATAGTCGCCATTGTGATACAGTGCAATTGATTATTTTAGGTGGCGTTAGGCATCTGGAATTTGCTAGTGACTGGAGATGAAAACATAACCAAGACTTACAGGGAGAATAGTATACAAGAGATGTGCAATGGGTCAGGGTTCGGGACAAATAAAGGATCCTAGGAACTAAGATTCAAATAAAGAAATAGCATAAGAGCTCATCATATGGCCTTAAAAAATGTGTTGGAGGTTAGGAAAGAGGTCAAGGAATGCTTTGGCACACAGATACTCAAGGCACATGTAGTTGGATAACTGCCTTAGGACACAAAGAGTAACTTTGGGCTACTCTGGCTGGTGAGTCTGAGTTGTTGGAAATACTTTTTCAGGACTTTTTCTAGGATGATGCATGGTGGCCCTATAGTGGTTCCATGTCCACAGCTGCATATATCTTGGGGAAGACAAGGGAAGAGGATTATATGTAGAACTATTTTAAGTTGCACAAGAACTTTATAGATGCCTTGTATATTATGAAAAGGCAAACATTAATAAAAACTAGAAATATGGATGATACATATGTGGATTAAAGCACTGGAATAAAGTATTTGTATTTTTATTCAGATTTTCTACGTTGACGTGCCTAGAAATTGTTTTACTTACTTGCCTAGTTAAAAATCACAGTGGGCAAGAATCCTGGCTGGTGATGAATTGAGAATTGTTAAGAAAGGCATATATTCAGAAGAACAATGTCTACGTGATATCTGGAGGCAAGAACAGAACACACTGAATTCTGAGGGCAGAGAATCTACTTATAGAAGGACTATGAGGTGGGTAGAAAACATTTATGCAAATACAGTAGAATGTCCATAGGTGACCACCTCCCTACATTGACTACCTCAAGTTGACCTAATCTTCATGGACTAGATATGCACAACATGTGTGTTTCAGTACAGTAGGCCCAGTTCCTTATGTCGACCACCTCTGTAAGCTGACCAATTTATTACAGTTCCTTAGTAGTTTATTGTGTTATAGTTGAACAAAGAGGAGGGATTATGACAGAAATAAAAAGAAGCCATATAAACTGTGTAACAATATAAAGCAAGAAAATAAAAAGGGTATGAAGGGAACTTCACAGAATCACTTATTTGTCGCTTCTTTGCTTTGGTGTCTCTTTTGTACCCAACACTATTGTCCAAACCAGAAAAGAAAAAATCATGAGTGAATATGTGATAAATCTTTATAACTATCTTATTTTATCTCATTTTACAAATGAAGTGACTGAGGGTTACAGAGTGGATCCACATATTTAATGTCAGTCTCCCATCTCAAAGAATTATTTTCACTGGAAGATACATTGTTTTTTTTGTTCTATTACTCAGGGGTTTCCATTCTGGGTTTGATCACATTTTGGTGTTCATTTCTATTTTTATGCATCATAAGGAAAGGCACAGGGCTACTGACTTTTTTGTCAGAAATTCCTCTAAAACCAGCCCCTATTCTTATCTTCATTTGCTGGTCTCCCCCATGCACCATAATTTGTGCTTTTTTAATTATGAGTTTATGCTTTTACTGAATCTTGTACTTTGTAATTTTTATTACTAAAAATGTATGTTGGGAATTTTTTTTTTTTTTTTTTATAATCTCTTAGTATGTCACCCTCGGTAGAGTGCGATGGAGTCACAGCTCACAGCAACCTCAAACTCTTGGGCTTACGTGGTTCTCTTGCCTCAGCCTCTCAAGCAGCTGGGACTACAGGCATCTGCCACAACACCTAGCTAATGCTGGGAATTTTTGGATACTACCTTGTTGGAATTGGCACTAAATTGTCTTTCTTCCAAATGTAGCCTGGAGCTAGCTATGAAAGTGTGTCTGTAGTGGGCAATATCATGCAAATTATTCATGGACCTTTCTTTGCTCATCAGCTTTTGTTAGTGTTTGTGCATTTAAGGTGTGGTCTAAGCCAATTCTTAGATAAGCATTCACAGCCAGCCACGGTCCACCATCAGATGCCCCTAGCAGACCATGGTGCTTAATCTACAATGTGCCTTTTCAGGGATCTCGATCAATTGCTTTAGTTATACCTTTTCAGTCTTACTAGGTCAGAACCCCCAACTCTGTACTGCATGATTCCTGTTATCTTCTTTATCTCGTTTTTGCTCTGATTGCTCTTTTCACGATCCTGGTGCATAGATGAGGAAGAATCCTCTGAGAAGAGAGATCATGGGGCACATGCAGACGTCCTAATCACTAGTTCTTTAATCTATAAATTCTAGTCAGTTCCTCTACCCACAAACCTAACCTCTGTTTTCTCAAATCTGTGGCATCATCATGCCCTACTTGGGTTGAATATTCCTCCTTTGCAGCCATGTAGTAGCCTGAACAGAATTCTTGGGAAAATTTTTAATTTCAAAATTTTGTATCTTCTTTTAGAAGAATAGTCCTAAACTACTTATTGACCAATTCCTGAATATATTTGCCCTAGTTTCCTACTGTTTATAACAGAAGGGATGAGTCCAATTATGTTTATCTGTTTTGGGCAGGAATAAAAGTCCACAGATCTTAAAAAATACATTATACCTACTACAAAAATAACATACATTTATTGCAGAATTATAAAATATAAAAAATGTACATACCATGATTAAAAATGTCTATAAACACATCATTTAGAAAACAGCAGTTAATATTCTAGAATATTTTCTTAATAATTTTTCCTTTTCTTTTTTAAAAATTTAAATGTTGACTGCTTATACTTTTGATTACAGAAACTATTTCTTAATATTCAAGGTCCAGTGGAATTTTATTGACTGAAAATAAATGTCAACCATTGCTTTGCTCACATACCTTACGTTCATACTTTTCGTCTTTAGTTACAGTATTTCAGTGTTTGTTTTAGCAATTATTTCATTGACTGATACCTAAGTGGAACTGCACTTACTGGTAAATAGCTTTGTATTTCCTTGACCAAGGAATGAGCTATGTCCTAAGTTTGAACAGTCACCTTTTTCTCCTCAGAACAGAGAATGATTGGCATGAATTCATCTAATGTGAGAGGATAAACTACACTGTTGGTTACTGCTTGGATTCTGGAGCCGCTCCTTTTGATGGATGGCCCTCATTTTTCCCTCTTTGATACTGTTAATTACCCCCAAGCTTTTAATATAAAATAATTTCTAGCTTATTTTACCTCAGTGTCATTGCTTGTGTCTTGCAAACAAAGAACTTCAATTAACACTAAAATTCATTGTAGAGTATCCAAGAGATCATCAAGAAAAATGTTGAACTAATTAATTGGCTGAGGAAAGGTAAAATACATGGTCTGGGATTAAAACAAAAGGAGGTTTGCTTCTCATGACATAGAATAAAAAGATGCAAGGAGAAAACAGCAAATTAAACAAATGTCTTTTCTCAAGGTCCAGAATGAAATATACCAACTTTATGAGGATATATTCCAAAATATTAACGTAATTTCTTAGCTTTAATGATAAGAACAGTAAACAAGAAAAAAAAACAAATTAATATACCAACACTACCACCTCACAGAATGATTCTTTGGGATGAGGAAGAGGTATCCTTCCTCTGCTAAAATCTAGTAGCAGCTTGGACACACTCCTTTTATATCACCAATTTCTATGTATTCCTTCCCTCAAGATGAACCTCTTAGGATCCAAGGAAAATTTTATAGTGAACTGGTGGCAGGAAACTGGAATGAAAATCTGTACTCTTCCATTTGACAGCCATTGCATTTTACTACTTAAGTACTATTTTTTCTTATTTTTCAAGTGAGAATAGAAATGTAACCCAAATTCCTGTTAATCTTACCCTGTTTTGCGGCAAAATGTAGGAGCATGGTATGTAGAGTTGGTCTTTTTGAATTTAAAACACAGCTTCACCAGAAGTAGAAGTGTGGCCTAGGTAATTCATCCACATTCTCAGTGTTTCTGCTTCCTCCTCTCTAACAGCATTGATGTGAGAATTAAGAGGATTAACTTATACAAAGCATTAAAGCAATGGATACCACATAGCAATTGCTCAACATATATTAAATTACTATTGAAAATTTTAAATGAAACAGTCATAAATATGCTTCAGAAACTGCAACATAAATATCTATTTCTAGGATGAATGGCTTTAAAATATTTAGATAGATGAATAGGAATTACCAAATAGCTTTTTCTTCTAAAATATATGATGTGTGTTGTTTACATTTTCTTGTAACTTGAACAGTTTGGTATATTTAAAGGTCAATTCTTCTTTCACCACTACTTATTTTTAAGACTTACATGATGTGCTAGAACTGCACATTTGAAGAAAATGAAAGATGATTACATCTACCCTTAAAAGGCTTTTATCCCTCAAGGTGTACTTGACCTTGAACATGCTGGGTCTATGTTTACAAAAGGAGAGAACTGGTTCCCTTCTCACTTTTAGAACATATGTTACTGCCCCCTTCCCACATTCCTGAGGCAGGAAACAGACTCTGCCATTATGAGGTAGAATCCAAAGGATTTTTCTTCCTTAAAAAAATAACATTTGTTTAAAATGTCTCCTGTCATAGATATAAATTTAAAACACAGCTGCAAAAATGTTAATATATACATGTTAATATATAAAAAATAATTATTCCTTTAAAAAAACACTACATACTATTTTTGTAGACTGCATAATTTTTAGGTAACATTTACAATATAACGCTAATGTGGTGTTTTATATGCAGTTTAAATAACTTTTTTGTGCTTTATTCCATAATTTTATATAGTACACTACTGACATTTGCTGTCCATATTTGAAATCCTCTAAGATTACTGGTCTCATAGATGGCAGCTATAAAAGAGTACACAAGATTGAACATTTTACCACAAGTTTGAAAAGGGTTCAAAAGGAAATAGGCTCCAAAATGTGTTTTAAAATGGCTTAGTGAAATATTTTACTAAATTATTTTGATTTCTTTTGCTAGAAAACCAATGCTAAAATATTCCAGCTATTAGAGTTAAAAAGTAGAAGTAAGCATTCTAATTAGCAGTCAATTTTGAAAAAATTAAGACCTCTGTTCTTTTAGGTGAAATACTTTGAAGGTAATTATATCTTCCTCTAATTTAAAAATGTTCCAATTTCATTTACTTGATATTTATTTCTATTAAAAATAATCAGAACTTTAATGAATTACATTACAGATTTAGCACTGTACAGTTATGAGATCTTACTGTATATAAATTTTCCATCTCCCTTGAATGCTTTCTAAAAGTATTTTTTGTCAGTTTATAAAAATATCCTTCTAAGTCATACCAGTAAAACCCAGAAAAACGTCGGACTCCATAAAGTGCAACAAAATAAATTAAATTGAATTATTCTGAATCTTTCAGAAGTATGGTACCAAGTTTAAAGTTGAGCTTGCATTTATTACATATATTTATTGTAGGGTTTAATAGTCAAATCTTTTATAAATATGTATATATTTAATCTTTTATATATGAGGTCTGACAATGAAGTTTGTGAACTTGCTACCATAAATGTACATTGGCAGCACTTCTGAGATTATGTCAAGCACTGTGTCTTCCTTCTTCAGGATGCTGGAAGGTTTCTCCTCTCAGATAACTCAGCCTGAAGTGAGCTTGGTGTACATTTTTATAACCCTGGTATGTTAGTGTCTCACTCTCACAGCTAGTTTTGTGTTGATGTGTGGGTGGGGTCTTACTAATACTAATATTACTGTTTTGAATGCTGTCACCCAAATGCTAGAGCTTGAATTTGAGCTATCAACAAAAATTTCATTTATTTTTCAATTTGGCAAGAATGAAAGTAACATCAGGGACATGTTAGTTTACGGGGATGATGCCATGAAAATAAATAGTGTGTAAGTGGATTAAATGTCTTTCAGAAGGGAGAGAAAGTGTCACGGATGAAGAGAGGTCAGGGAAGCCAACAAAAAACAGACTTGATGAAAACACTGCAAAAATTCATTGAATTGTGAGTCAAAATCATCAGCTGACTATGAGAATCATGGAAGACCAAGTAAACATTGATAGAGAAATAGGAAAATTTTAACCAAAAATCTTGATTTGAGAAATGTGTGGCTCTTACATCATGACAATTCACCAGCTCACACAGCACTCACTGTCTGTGAGGGATTTTGTAGCCAGTAAACAATTAACTGTACTGGAACACCCTCCCTACTCACCTGATCTAACCCCAAATGACTTTTTTCTTTATTGAAAGATAAAGGAAATATTGAAAGACATGTTGACAGCATTCAAGACATGAAGAATAATGACAGTTCTGATGGCCATTCCAGAAAAAAGAACCCCAAAATTGTTTTGAAGCGTGGACTTAGGCACTGGTGTCAGTGCATAGCTTCTTAAGGGAAGTACTTTGAAGGTGACCAGAGTGATATTCATTAATGATGTATGTAGCACCTGTTTTATGTTGAGCTCATGAACTTTGTTGTCTGATCTTATATACATACATATGTGTATATACACATATACTTAATATATCACTTTAAAAGAGAATATTCAGCTATTCAGACAAACAAGAGGTCATCAAATGCGATAATGTAAAAGTGGCTTTTCAAGATAAATGTGTCTAGAATTCTTGGACCAAGGAAAGCTTAAATAACTAAAGCACAGATAAAAGTAAATGATGAAAATACATGGCTGTTATTTGGACTAAATATAAGGCTTTGTCTTCTCTTCTGAATCTGATGATGACAACATCATATTCACAGTCCTTTTCAGTTTTAAAATAAAAATATTTTATGTATCTTCTATCATAAGGTATTTAAATTAGACTTTCAGGCTTCCTGGTATTGAAAATCTAATTCAACTCATATGTTACTCAGCTTCCAAGATGGCTCCCAATAACCCACACTTCCTGGTACTTACTCCTTTGTGTTACCTCCTCCCACATTGTGCTAGGTTTGGTCTGTGTGACTGACAGGATACAGTATATGTGATGGTAGGTCACTTCTGAGATTATGGTAAGCACTGTACCTTCCTTCTTCAGGATGCTCAAAGCTTTATCCTTTCAAATAGCTCAACCTGAGGGAAGTGAGCTATCATGTTATAATCAACCCTTTTAAGAGATCCATGTGGATGGTAAAGTTTTCTGCAAAAGTCTGCATGAATGATTTTAAAAGCGTATCTTTCTGCCCTATGTGACCACAATCCTAGCTGGTAGGTTGACCACCAGGTCAACAGAGATTCTAAGCCAGAATCCCCATTTGAGTCATTCCCACATCCTGACCCTCTGAAAATACATAAGATAACAGATGTTTGCTGTTTTAGGCTTCCAAAGCTATGTTTTAGAAGTAATTTGTTAAACAGCAATAGTGAAGCAAAACAACAAACAAAAGGAACAAAGCCCCCAATTTCACATCCCTAATAGTACATCAGGATCAGCGAATTAGTGTGGACAATTAAATGGCTTCAGGCCCAGGAGGTAATAATTTTACTCTAAAAGAAAATGTTTCTCATGCAAATGTCTGTATCCATACATACAGGCATAGCTAAACCACATTACTAATTTGAGGCAATACCTCCTCTGGGAAGGCCTTACTAAGAAGCTAACAAAGTCTTCTGTGTACCTCCGTCTCACTGTATACACATGCTCATATCACAGGTATATTACAATTGTTATTTTTCTATATTTTTAGATTATGATTTCTTGAGGGTAGGGACTTCCTTTTTTATTCCTGGAACATATGCATTCATTTAAATTCTCAGTATATGGTAGTTTCTTAATATACATTCACCAAAAACAGACCCAAATTATCATACTGTAGATACAATGAGATCTAAACAATAAGTAGAATGTTTTTAATGTAGAAAAAAAGCATTGTCATAAGCATGAGCAATCTTTTTTTTTTCTTTAATGAAGTATATATTATGAGGGTACATATGTTTTGGTTAGTTTTCTTTTGTAAATTTTAAGTCAAAGTTATAGGTGTGCCCTTACCCATAAAGTGTGCGATATGCCTATGCAATGTACTCACTGGGTGTAAATCTACCTTTTCACTTTCTCCCCTCTCCCATATTTGAATCTCATTAGTTTTTGCGTCCATGGGCGCACAAAGATGTTGATAAATTAGTTCCAATTTCATACTGAGTATATGTGGTGTTTGTTTTTCCATTCTTGTGATACCTCATTTAGGAGAATGGTGTCCAATTCCAATTCCATCTAGGTTGTTATGGAAGATACTAGGTCACCATGCTTTTTATGGCTTAGTAGTATTCCATTACTATACATATACTGAATTTTGTTTATTCATAAATTGATGAGCACTTAGGTTGTTTCTATGTCCTTGTGATTGTGGATTGTGAATTTTGCTGCTATGAACATTCAAGCATAAGCATCTTTATTATAAAATGTCTTAGATTGCAAAATCAAATTGTGGGTCTACTTTTAGTTCTTCAAGGAATTTCTGTACTATTTTTCATAAAAGTTGAATGAGTGTGCAGTCCCACTAACAGGGCTTTAGTATTCTTTTCTCTACAGATTCACATCATTATCTGTTGCTTTCAGACTTTATGATGTGAGCCATTCTCACTGTGGTTAGGGGATACATCACCGAGGCTTTGATTTGCGTTTCCCTGATTAGAGATGTTGAGCGCTTTTTTCATTTATTTACTGGCCATTAGTTTATCTTCTTTAGAAAATATATTGTCCTGTCTCTTGCCAAGTTTTAATGAAGTTATTTGATCTTAATGATTTCCTTGAGTTCTTTGTAGACTGATTATCAGTCCTTTATCAGATGTGCAGCATATAAATATTTTTTCCCATTCTGTAGGTTGACTATTTGCTTTATTGTGTCCCTGACTGGGCACAAACTTTTTAACTTGATCAAGGCCCCATTTATAAGGAAGACCCCAATGGCAATCAAGACAAATGAATAAATTCTTTCCCTAGCTGACATCTATAAGCATTTTTCCAATACTTTCTTCCAGATTCTTAGAGCCTCATGCCTTAGGTTCACATCTTTTATCTACCACAAGTTATTTTTTGTGAGAAAATAGTCTTGGAGGATATTTTCCAGACCCACCACCTATCAACAGTCATAATGCCCAGATGGATGTCTCCCAGTCCAGACAATGTGAAATATATGCTGACCAAATGTACTTTTCCATTTCCTGATTTTCTCTTCCTACCAAACTTCTCTTGATAAATTTCCAGGCCCATATTTGTGTGATTACAGAATGCATCTAAGGAAGTACCTTTATGTCAATCCACCTTTTATATGAAAATACTTAATATGCATAACTATATATATATATCCCTGACTATGCTATCCAGCAGGGAAGGAACCATTAATGGATCCTTCCTGCTTTTCACCCTGAAGTGCCAGACACCATGGTGTGTAGCACATTTGAAGCAATTGCGTCAGGAAATGGCAACATCCCAATTAACTGTCCATATTTGCCAAAAAAACTGACCTATAATTTTGCTTGATAAATTATAAAACACCAAAATAATTTGACATTTTATTGTATTTACATAGAATAAAATCCGATTAATTTCACAATATATTTTTGATGAATTATTTTGTCCTCAATAGATTAAGTGGTTGTTTGGCCATGTATTTCCAACTATGGTTCTTAACTGAAACTTGGATTTATAATCTACTGTCTTTTTGTAAAGAACAAGAGTGCAGTTTCCTAACTGAAACAAAAGGGATAAGTTTTTATTCCAGTTAATAATTGATTAGTGTGTAAAAATTGCACTAGTCATTTATTTCATTAATTATATAATTATTTCAGCTGCATTATACCTTAGCCTTAGCCAGCTAATGTTGCAATAACTTGTAGATAAGTTGATACTAGAAGATGCTAGTCATATTTGCAAATCAGTCCATTCAAATGATTGATCCAGGTAAGCCAAATACTTTGATGACTTTTATAGCATAGGTTTCAGACAGCAACTTTTAAAGAGCATAAAGTTCGTTTAGGGGGAAGATAAATCAATCAATTATTCTTCCAGTATTATAGTTTTATAAAAGGTTATATAAGAAGATGGTCTCATAAAATACAACTGTATACAATGATCTTTAATTACTCATCTAAATTCATGGTACTAATATCAACTATCAGATTTGAGGGATTTTTCTGTTTTATATGTCATCTAAAATCAAAATTGGGGAACTAAGTCAGACATTTTGAAAAAATAATGGAAAATAAAAAATAACATAGAAATTATTTTCATAATATTTCAGACTCATTGACTTCACATATATAAAAATGTCTTCCCAGTGAAAAAAAGTGAATAACGTAAACATTTGACTAAAGGTAAAGTGAATACCTTTTTAAAAAATATACAAACAAAACTACATTTCCCATGTTCTCTTTGCCTTGACTAGTGAGCCAAAAATGTTTAGTACTTCTAAAATAAAAAATCACAATTATTCTCTTGATAGCTTAATTCCTTATAAGCATTATCTTTTTCAATATTATTTTTTCATTTTTTTCTCCTTAACACAACAATGCCAATGGAGGATTATATCAATGGATTTTTAAAAACTCAGTTATAGTGACTAAGTCACCTTCTGTGTTTGTGTAAGTATGCTTTTATGCTCATGGTTGCTCATACGCAATGGGAAATTGCTTATTGTAATACTTGTATTGAGAATGAATTTATGGCATTAAAAAATAGGGTTATTCAGATTCTAATGACTTGTAAATACACTTATAGTCCAAAACTATCCTCTGAACTTCATGTAAGCAACTATATGTTTGGCATTGCTACTTCAAATTCAAAATATCCAAAGTAAAACATGTACTCTCCTTGCCCACTTCTCTCCTTTTCTAATCAAAGCTATCATAAAACTGCCTCCAAAGTATTCTCTCTGTATATACTCATGCTTTCTAATTTTTTTTAACTTCTTTATGTCTGAGCCATCTTTTAAGGCCGTAAATCTGATCACATGCAGTGTATCATGGTTTCAGAGGGTCCTCATTAATCAGTTCTCCAAAGATGACTTTGTCCTTCAGTCTGATTTACATCAAAGATAAGTCTTAGGCACTTTCTGATACCCAAGTAGTGCTCTCACAAGGACAGCAAGAGCAAGCCAATGCCTGGGCCAGGTACAGTCATGGGTCAGATCACCATTTGAGGAGAGTCTCCTTCCAGAGAACCTTCTCAGATTTGGAGGTTCTCATACTTTTCTCTCCTTTCTCATACTTTTAGGGAGTTCAGGTCAGTTACCAACTGTGTTTTTGCTTTATTTTATTCTGTGTTATAAAGGGAGTTTAACCTATTCTTATAAGGGTAAATTTTGTTGTAAGATTTGTGAGTTGCATCTGTGCCGAGGTGGTATTGTCTTCTGTCTCCTAGCAACTCCCTGGGACAGGGTCGAAAATTGTAGGCCTAGATTATATAATACTGATAAGTGATACATAATTTTTTCCCTGCTCGATATTTCCGTGGCCCTTATGGCTATCATTAATTGCACGGCCATGAAATATTTCTTAGAATATTGCTGTTAATAAAGTATATTGGATCTGAAACTGTCACTAAAGTTTAATGTCTGTTTCTTTATTATTCTTAGATTCTTTTACTTTTGATTAGAACCTTAAAGTAAAGAACACATGTACCAGTTCAGGATAATAAGTTTACCTTCCATTAGCCTTCTTTCTTTGTTTTTGGTTCTTAAAACAGAGTTAGAGATAGGTGGGAAGGACCTTGCTATTAGATGGAGTAAGCCCAATAATCACCCTCTTCCAGCAGAGACCTTAGGGAGGATCAAAGTAAGAGCTAGTCTTATAGCTTGATGATCCCCAAGACATTGAATTATTTGTCAATCAAAGGAAAGATAATCTTGCTTGTCCCAATGGCATCTGCAGAGACTAGGGAGCATTCTATCAGTAGAACAGGATTTTCCATAGACATATGCATAGACAAAGCATAGTGTGTTCTGAGTATATGTGGTTAGTTTGCCATAGCTGAAGTTTAAGAAGATTTTTTTGGATTTTATTGCATATGCCTAGCTTGTTGACTGTTACCTTCATCATAATTATTCAGAATTCTCACTTCTTCAATTTTATTCCCAGGGGCTGGTATTATTCAAGAAATCTTTACTCAGACCAAAAACTTGGAGTGTTTCCCCTAAATATTGTTAGTAATTTCATAGTTTGGGGTTGTGGATTTTTGTCCATTTTGTTTTAACTTTTGTGTCTGGTGAGAGACAAGTATAGATTCACTCTTCCGTATATAGTTATCCAATTTTTCTCACCATTTATGAAGAGACTATCCTTCCTCAATGTAAATTTTTGGCATTTTTGTCAAAGAAGAGGTCACACTATAGATGTATGGATTTGTTTCTAGTTTTTCTATTCTGTTCCTTTGGTCTATATGTATTTGTGCTGGTACCAGAGTGTTTGGGTATTGATAACTATAGTTCTATGGTATAATTTGAAGGCATGTAATGTGATTCCTCTAGTTTTGTCCTTTTCACACAGACTGGCTTTAGCTATTCCCAGTCCTTTGTGGTTTCACATATATTTTAGGACTATCTGTTCTATTTCTGTAAGGAATATCATCGGTATTTTGATAGAAATTGCATTGAATCTGTAGATTTCCTTGAGTTGTATAGACATTTTAACATTGGCTATTCTTCTAATCTATGAGCATTTAGATTATTTCCAATTGAGACACCCTTCATTTCTTTCTCATCTCTTTGCTGTAGCTAGACTTCCAGTCTTATCTGAATAACAATGGTGAAAGTGAACGTCCTTGCCATATTCCAGATCATAGAGGAAAGGCTTTCAGTTTTGTCCCATTCGGTATGAATTGCATTTACTTCTGCTCTGGTCTGTAGTATTTCTTTACTCATTAATTTTTGGTTTGGTTTGCTCTTGTTTTTTTTTTTTTTTTTTAAAGAAACATAAATAGGTTGTTATGTGATGTTTTCTACTTTTGTATGAAGGCACTTATTGCTATAAACGTTCCTCTTAGTACTGTTTTTTTTTTTTCCTGTATGCTATAGGTTTTTGTATGTTGTGTTTCCATTTTCATTTGTTTCCAGGAATTCAATTTTTTACCTTTATTTCTTCATTGACCCACTGGTCATTCGGGAGCAAACTGTTTAACTTCCATGTGCTTGCATAGTTTCCAAATTTCTTGTTGGTATTGATTTTACTTTTATTCCATTGTGAACAAAGGAAATATTTGATTTTTTTTTAAATTCTTTAAGACTTGTTGTGTGGTCTTTCATATGGCCTATCCTTGAAAGTCATCCATGCACTGAGACAAATGTGTATTTAGCAGCTGTAGGATAAATTGTTTTCTAAATATCTAGTAGATCCATTTGGCCTATAGAGCAGATCAAGTCTGTGTTTAGGTTGCTTTTCTGTCTGGATGATTTTCTAATGCTGAAAGTACAGTATTGAGGTGTCCAGCTATGACAATATTGGGTTATATATCACTGTGTAAATCTAGGAATATTTTCTTCATATATCTAGGTGCTCCAATATTGACTGCATATATATTTATAACTGTTATATTCTCTTGCTGAATTGATCCATTTATAATTATTACTTTGTCTCCTTTTACAGTTTTTGTCCTGAAATTATTTTACCTGATAAAAGTATAGATACTCCTACTTATATTTAGTTAATATATCTACAGTAAGTTTTAACAAAAAGTCAAATCATTGCAAGGTAAGTCCTGTCTGAATGATTTTAGTTACTCATGGTTGACAACAAATAAAGCAAACCTACAGAATTTATATAATAGAATTGAGAGAAGTAATATTGCTTCAAAAGATATTAGAGAAGAAGAGAGCTATAAAGGGAACAAAAGTATATTTAAAGAAATAGTTACTGAAAACTTCTCAACCTGGGGAAAGAATAAAGTACAGAAAGTTCAAAAATTCTCAAATAGATTCAACTTCTCAAAACTATACATGATATACTATAATAATACTATCAAATGTCAAAGACAATCTTAAAAGCAGCAAGCAGCACTTTTTGAAATATATTGTAAAATAAATGGTAACAATTAAAATTGAATGGATATTAAAAACAAACAAAAAAAAAAGGAGTCATGGAACCCATACAAGATTATCAGTGCATTATTTATTATTGAACTTCAAAAAACTAAAGAGAGGGATTGTATGTACAAAGTATTGAAAGAAAAACATACAACCAAGAATACTTTACTTGCCAAAGCTGTCTTTCAGAAATGAAGGAGAGATACTGACTTATCCAAACAAAAGCTGCAGGAGTTCATCACTACTAGACCTGTTTTACTAGAAATGCTAAACAAAATTCCTCATGCTAGAATAAAAGAATGATAATCAGTAGCCTAAAAACATATGGAAGTTAGGCCTGGTGGTTCATGCCTATAATCCTAGTACTCTAGGAGGCTGATTTGGGTGGACTGCTTGAGCTCAGGAGTTTGAGGCCAGCCTGAGCAAGAGCCAGAGCCCTGTCTCCATTAAAAATAAAAATATTAGCCAGGCATTTCAGCAGGTGCCTTTAGTCCCAGCTACTTGGTAGGCTGAGGCAAGAGAAACTCTTGAGCCCAAGAGTTTGAGGTTGTTGTGAGCTATGATGCCATAGCACTTAGCACACTACTCAACAAATTAGGTATAGAAGGAATGTATTTCAACACAATAAAGGCCATATATCACTAGCCCACAGTGATACTCAGTGGTTAAAAACATCACTGTTTTTAGTAACATCATACTCAGTGGTTAAAAAAAAAATTTTGTTTTTCTCTAAGTATAAAGCAAAGATGCCCACTATAACCACTTCTACATAACTAGTCCTAGAAGTCTTGGCCAGTTAAATTAGGTAAGAGTAAGAAATGAAGGCACTCAGATTTACAAGGAAGTTGTAACATAAACATTATCTATGTTTGCAGGGGGTTGAAATATATGTATACTGAAACCTATAAAATATTAATGAAAAAAATTAAAGAAAACACAAAATGAAAAATATCCTTTTCATCAGAATTACTGTTAAAATCTTGAAATTACTAAAAACAAGCTATATATTCAATGTAATCCCTATCAAAATTCCAGTGACTTTTTTAAAAATGGAAAAAATATTATTCTAATATTTATATATAAACATACAAAAAAAATTCCAATAGTGAAAACAACTTTGAGCAAAGGAACAAAGCTGGAGCTATCACATTACCTGACTTCAAAATATCATGGTAGTGTCATAAAAACAGGCATACAGACCAGTGGAACAGAATGAAGAGTTAAAAAATAAATCTAAACATTTATGATTCTGTAATCTTTGACAAAACTTCTAAGAACCACAAGGGAAGAAAGTTTCTTCAAAATAGTGTTGGAAGAACTGGAAACATAAGTTAAGTGCTGGAGGGGATGTGAAGAAAAGGAATCGATTTTACACTGCTGGTAGGAATGTAAATTAGTACAGCCCATATGGAAACAGCATAGAGCATCTTTAAAATATTAAAAAGGAACCTTCTTTATGATCCAGCAATTCTACTTTTAGGTTTACATCCAAAGAAAATGAACTAGTGTATAAAGAGAGATCTGGAGTAACCTTAGTGTCCATCACTGGAAAAGTGGATAAAGAAAATGTGGTATAATATACAAAATGGAATACTACTGTGGCCTTAACAATGAAGGAAACCCTATAACAGATGAATGTGGAAGACATTATAAGTGAAATAAGCCAGCCACAGATAGACAATTGCTGCATATTCTGACTTACTTGTGGAACCTAAAGAATTAGAACTCAGAGAAATAGAGCAGTATGATAGTTACCAATGGCTGGAAGGGTGAAGAGAACGGGGATATATTGGTTAAGGGATACACAGTTTAGTTAGATAGCATAATAGGTTCTGGAGATCTATTGTACAGCCTGGTGACTATAGTTAATAACTATAGTTAGTCATACATGAAAATTGCTATGATAGATTTTAAATGTTTTCACCACAACACATGTTAAGTATGTGAAGTGATGGGCATGTTTAACTAGCTTCATTTGGTCTCTTAACAATGTATACACATATCAAAAATTATTTTGTACATAATATATATTACATATATAATACATATATATGAAAATTATCAAGAAAAAGAGACCTTATTATTTCCCAATGAGTCATGAATAACAGATGAAGCATACTGACACACAACAATAAGCAAGATAAAAGAGACAAGTGTTTGGAGCCCATTAAAATGGGGCAGATTAATAATTCATTCGTATTATCCATTGTAACATTTTTATCCCTTATACCCAAGTATGCTTTGTGCTATTTTTGTCTAAAGACATCTGAATAAAATATGGCCTGCCCTTTCTTCCATTTATGTATTGAACATTACTAAGAATAGAATATTCCCTAGATCAATGTTACTTTACTAGTTTAGGACCATTCCACATTCAATATTCACTAAAAAAGCCTAAATTAGATAAATGATAAAGTGTAAAAATAGAGTGGGTAGGACGTGTCTCTATTGTCTTGTGGGAAAACATACTGAAGAATTTATCTTCCATATTACTACCATCTCTTGGCAATATACCACTTATTTCAGAGAATTTTAGAGTTAAAATATCCTTTGGAATTGCCAACTCCAGCCTACTTAAAATAGTCTAAATACTAAGAGAATGTTTCTACAGAAAATCATCCAATTTATGCTTGATCACAATCCAGAATAGGATATCATTTCTTTAAATAGCTCAATTTTTAGATAAATCATATTTATAATAAAATGCAATGTTTGTGCCTGAAACTTTGTCCCAACTCTATCCTTTTTATCAACACAGAATTCACATAGTCTTTCTGCACATATTCTTAGAGATCCTTGTAGATAGTAGTCTTTTGAAGTTCATCTGCATGTTAATTCTTTCTCACCCTTTCAGTTTTCTTATTTGATTGTAAGAATATTCTTCACTCTTTTCACTTCTTCAGGACCACAGTCCATCATATGGAAGCCTCTTTTAAAATATTGTATCAAGAATTGAGAACATTATTCCTCATATGATTTAGTCAAGCCAGGAATTATTTCCTGTAATCTGAATAATCTGCCACTTTTAATATTATTTCATTTTGTAAAGGTGCAAGGCTGAAATTACCTATTAAATTCCCATAATCTTATAGCTGAAGACATTCAAATGTAGGACAAAGATGAAGTAAACAGTAATAAACTGTCCAAGATTCTAATCTGTAGCAGCTACTGACAGAAGCAGAAATTCTAAGAGTAGAATATGAACATTTTAACACAATAACTAAGAAAATGCCATGAAGGCTACGTTAACTGGTTTAATGGAAATGTTTCAAATTGTATGTGAAAACACCACACTGTACCCCAGAATTGCATTAATGTACATAGTTACCATTCAATAAAAAAAAAAAGCCTGGTTTATTTTAGTTCTAATTCATAGATCTAGATGAAATATATAAGTAATAAAAAAATGAAATAAATTAGAACACATAAATTATGAATATGTAAATACATTGTTTTGAGATGATTGAAACCAATATAGTAGAATCTCTTTAAGCTGACCACTCACAGAACTTGTAACAAACTGCCCACCATATGGAGGTAGTCAACATAAGGAACTTCCATTGAGGACATGTGGTGCATATTTAGTCTATGAATTTAGGTCAATTAGGTGGTCACTGTAGGTCAACTACTGTAATAGAACTTCTACATTTGGCCACCATGGCATAAACTTCAGTGAAATGACTCTGTTTATAAAATGACTGGATTTCAATAAAGTAGTATTGACTTGTGCCATATAATATACCATGTGAAACATTTTGCATATCAAGAATTTAGTACAATATTTGCAACTCCACAGACTATACAAACTCCATACACTGCAGTACAAATATCAATCCCTACTTCATTTATTACTGTTATGGATTTGTTCACTTTTCGAATTGTAATTTATAGTCTATACACATTCTTTCACATCCCTTGTTCTTCTGCTAGTGATTTTCTCTGCATATATATGCCCAAAACATTTCTATGATTTTTACATAATTAAAACTATAATAATTAAGTTAATTAGTAAAGTAGGCAGAAATTGTCCACATAATTTTTCTTCCTCACAGTTAAGCCCTTGATTACATTTTTGTACATGACAAAGGAATTGTGAATACGTAATTAAAGTTCAGTTGACTTTGAGTTAATGAAAAGGGAGATTATCCACACTGGCCTAACCTAATCACACGATCCCTTTAAAAGCAGAGGCTTCCTTGGCTTTCTGTAGAAAAAGTCAGAGAGAGTAAAAGAATGCACATGGCACCCAGTCACACACTTCTTGGAATTCCAACCTACTGAAACTATGGGATAATGAACGGGTATTATTTTAACTTGGCAAATTGTGTTAATTTGTTAAGCAGCTAAAACACTCAGTAAAATTTGCTTGAGTTCATGGAATATCCTTAACACTTCAATGAGACAGGTTTGGGAACATGGACCCTGTATGCTAGTTTAAAGGACTAAATTTCCTGAAGGTAGTTAGAAAGGGGAAGAGCTTAGAATGAGAAGAGGGCCAAAATAATATAAATATGGATAATTTGCATTTGGAAAATCATCACATTTTCTTAGGGAAATTCCTGGAAGTAAAGGTTACTTTTATAGGTATTATATGACCAGAAGATATTACAGACTAACACTGGCAGCTTTTTCTATTGTCATTTCCTGAGTAAATAGAGAAAAAATAGATCAAACAGAAATTTAAAACCTCTTAAGAGACAAATCACATAAGGATAAAAAGTGAGAGGCACAAGAGAAATTTAGAAGAGTTTATAGGGAAAACGTAAGCATCCTAGAAAGGAATAGCTATACAAAGGGAACATTACCAAAGCCATCTAGAAGCCAGAGAGGAAGAATTTGGGTTTTGTTTTAACAGAGACCTGTAGCAACTCAATGAAATAAGTGGTTCTGGGAATTGTTTTCAGACATCATAGTGGATGCAGGATTAACATTTTGAGACTCTAAGTCACATCCTATAGCAGCCAGCTACAGGTCAGGTTTAGCCTGCACAATCCTGGAGAGTTCCATTATCTTAGCATCCTCCAAATAAAAATTTATAAGATGCACCTAAAAATAGATAACATTTGCTAATATTTTAAAAATATCATTTATATTTTTAAAACATCCCTTTTTATTTCTAGTAATGTATAGAAATTCATTCTCTTTCTCACTGATTTTAGTTAGCAGAATTTCCTTAAATATGGTACTCACATGTCTTCTAAATACTATTAACTAATAGTTAAATAGTATTATTTACTATTATTTATTCCTTACTATTTTCATGTTCTACAGTTTCTTTGGACTTGTTCTATTGATCATTTTGTAATTTGAACAATTTGAACACATTCTTTCTTTTAGTTTGTCTTTGATAAGAAAAGCATATATATGTTTCTAGATGTTCTGTTCATGAAATTCTGATTATGTACTACTACAAACACAAAAATACACCTTTAGTATTATTTTGAAGATATACTTTTTTCTTCCTCTTAAGTATGATTATTAAACAGCAGAACTGTTGAAGAGTTATCTTAGAAAAGGTGAAATTTGCATCAAAACTTGATGACAAAAATAAGCCAGATATATAGACACCCGGACAAAGAACCTTTCTGGTGAAACTACTGCCAATATTGTAATGAGAAAATTCAGCAATATTGGAACACAGGTGAAGGTATAGGATGCATTTATATTCCCAAATCAAGCCAAGTTATTTCAGTCACATGTCTCTTTGAGGCACCTTTAATGAAACATTGCCAAACCAATATCTAACCCAAATTTGATGTGCTTCCTTAAGGAATATGGAAATAAACTCCAGAAACAAAACCCAATTCAGGATTTGTCCTGTGAAGTTTGGATTTGGTTTCGGGACCATACTAAGGGATCCAGAAGACCACATGTGGCTCTGAAGCTACAGGTTCTCCAATTTTAAGACCATTGCTAAGGATTAAGTTGGCTATATTTAAGGGATCCAGAAGACCACATGTGGCTCTGAGGCTACAAGTAATCCAATTTCAAGACCATTGCTAAGGATTAAGGTGGATACATTTAAGGGAAAATTTTTCTTCTCTTCTGCCAAGTCACAATGAGGTAACAAAATAATCATGTCCCCAGTCAGCCAAGGTATTTTGATCAAATTACCAAAAATAAAAATAGAATTCATTTGAGAAGAAATAATCTGAAAAGGAAGAACCTAATTAATGCATTTTGATATTTAATGTTTGAACTTTATCAACTACTTCAATTTTCTCCAAAAATTAGTCTTAACTACCTAGCATTAAAGCTAACACTACTATCTTTTATTGCATCAAAAACAGAAGCCAAAAGTTAAAGTAATACATTTGTATATATTCTGCCCATTTATTTTCTTGGTTACAAATAAAAACTATGTTAAATCTTTAGAAAAACAATTGATTTGATATATAAAAATATATGCTTGAAAGTTTTTATTTGATTCAAAGAAAACACAATAATGTAAGTATTTAGTGAACTAATTCCTGAAAACCTGAAGTCAAATTACTTTTTTCGAGAAATCTTAGGGAGTGTACTCTAATATTTTTTTAACGTTGTTGCTTCTTGTACAGGCATACCTTGGTGGTACTGCAGGTTTAGTTCCAGACTACCAGATAAAGCCAATATCACAATAAAAGATTCTCACACACACAGTCAGAGTGCAAGCAAGGGAGCAGCGGTGGTTCTTATGTGACAGAGGCAGGGAAGTGCAGGAGGCAACGCCAGCCCCATCTCGAAGAGGCTTGGTGGTGGCAGCCCCTGTGAGGATCCCCGCCTCTACCTCCACCTCCAGGACCAGGTGACCACACGGGTAGGTCCAGTCCTGGTTCTACCCCTCACTGCTCTGTATAGCCCAGACTGTGATAGTGGCAGCTGGGGTGATGGACCGTGGGCAGAACCTCTGTGGTTGCTGAACTGTAACAGGGGAGAAAACTCTGGGTGCTCAACTAAGAGAGCATGACTCTAGCCACAGCAGGAGGAGCTTAGATGGGCCTTGGTTGTTGGCTTGGGGAGGAGAATGAAGAGGCACCTTCTAAGCAGAGCATCTCTGGGCTGCTACATGTTAGTACTTCTAAGACAGGTTCACCCACCCAGACACTTCAATTTTATGACATATGTGACCCCAACATAAAAGGTATTTTGCATAAGGATGAACACCAGGGAACATACCATGGACTGAAATCTCACACATACAGGGCATTTAGAGACAGCTCTGGATCAGTGTGAACATGCGCCAGCAATATTACGTGTAGAGAAACCCGTAAGGTGGCACGAAGGCCAGGCCTCATTTGTGAAGAACCTCACTGGTCAGAGAAGCCCCTGATGTGTGAAAAGGACGAGAACTTCCCAGCTAGTTTGGGTAATCACCAGCAAAAGGCCTCTCCTTGCAAAAGGAAGATATTCAGGAGCACTGAAAACAGGGAGAATTGTCACACTGAACAAATGCATTATAAGTGCAGTGAGTGTGGGAAAGCGTTCATCCACAAAGACACACTTGTCCAGCACCAGACAATCCATAGTGTAGAAAAAGCAAAAGAGTTCATATCAGAGAAGTACCTTATAAGTGCAGTGTGGGGAAAATACTTTAGCCATCATTCCAGCCTAATTATATACCAGAGAGTTCACTGTGGAGCAAGACCTTACAAGTGCAATGATTGTGGAAAGTCTTCAGACACAAATCCACTCTCGCTCAGCATGACAGCATTCACACGCCTACAACTTACGCTCCCACCTCAACTGACATCAGAAAGTTCACACTGCTGGCAGGCTTTAGGTACAAGACGACTCATCAGTCAGAAGTCGAACCTCAGATATTTGAACATTCATAGGAAGAAGGTATCTTATGAATGCCAAGTACATAGGAAGCTTCCAGAGAATGTGTCACACTTTGTGACCTGCTCAGGTTTCTTGCCAGAGTTATGTCACTGTCAGTGTTTATGGGTGAAACCATCTTAACTCTTATCAACTTGGTCACCCTAATATCTTTACAGAAGGCAAGACTTTGTACTCTCTCCAGTGCCCTAGAGAGAATCCCGAGACACTTGAAGTTTACTGTGGGTCTTCGTTCCTTCCTCTATCTGGTGTAGTTGTGGATGTGACCCATCTTGAGCCAAGAGGACCTGAGCTGTATTTTGCTAGTCACTTACCAAGTTAACTTTCTTTATGGACATTGTTGGCCATAACACCTGGGATGGATAATTTTCCAGTTTCCATGACACCCAGCTTAAGAAGGTACTTGCCTGAATTGCTCTGTTTATGATAATAAAGGCCTTATAGTTTAAGCTACAAAAGAATCACACCAATTTTTTGTTTTCCAGTGAATAGAAAAGTTATCCTTGCATCATATTATAGCCTTATAAGTGTACATAGGATTATCTTTAAAAAATCTTGCATAATATACCTTAGTTAAAACTACATTAGTACTACCAAAGGCTAATCATAATCTGAGCCTCCAGTGAACATGCAAAAGCCAAAATCTGTTTGCTGGTGGAAGGTTTACCTTGATGTCTATGGCTGCTGACTGACCAGCGTAGTGGGTGCTGAAGGTTCAGGTGGCTATGTCAATTTCTTAAAATAATACAATAAAGTTTGCTATATTGATTAACTCTTTTCATGAAAGATTTCTCTTTAGCATATGATGCTGTTTTGATAGGAATTTATCTATGTAACTTTCAAAATTGGAGTAATCCTTGACTATTATATAGTAGCAGCAAAGCTAGCAAAGTCAGTGGTTCTCAACCTGTGGGTTGTGACCCGTTTGGGGGTCTCCCGCATATCAGATATTTACATTACAATTCATAACACTAGCAAAATCATAGTTATGAAGTAGCAATGAAAATAATTTTATGGTTGGGGGTCACCACAACATGAGGAACTGTATTAAAGGGTTGTGGTATTAGGAAGGCTGAGAACCACTGGTCTAAGTAGTGTTACCATGTTCATTATCTTCACCTAAAGTAGATTCCATCTAAAACAACACTTTCTTTGCCCAACCCTAAAAAAGTAATGCCTTATCCCTTCAAATTTTATCATTGATTGCAGCAATTCAGTCACATCTTCACATTCCAGTTATAATCTTACTTCTCTGGTTGTTTCTATCACTAAACTCTTGAACCCCTCAAAGGTGAGGGAAGAGTTGTATTTTCCAAATTGTTTATGTTGATAATTTGATTGTCCCTGCCATGAATCATGAATACTCTTAATGGTATCTAGAATGGTGAACTATTTCCACAGTGATTTCAATTAACTATTCCCAGATCCATCTATGGCCATGCAGAATATACTTACTAAGTTTGAAAGTCAAGTTTGTTCAATGGGTTATAGAATATATGTTGTATTAGAAGGCATGAAAACATTAATCTCCTTGTACATCTTCATTAGAGCTCTTAGGTAACAAGGTACATTGCCAATGAGCAGCAAAATTTTTAAAGGTATTTTTTATTTCAGCAGTACGTCTCAGAATTGGGCCTAAAATATTCAGTAAGCCATACTATAAACAGATGTGCTGTCATCCAGACTCCGATGTTTTCAGAGCCTAGGTAGAGAAGACATAGAACAATTCTGAAGGGCCTTAGGACTTTCAGATGACAAATGAGCATTAACTTCAACTTAAATTCATCAGCTCAAATAAATCCTAACAAGAGAGTCAGCCTATCCCTTGAAGCTCTGAAGCCAGACATTGACTTCTCTTAGGTATGACAGTGTTAGATAACATCTTCCATGATAAGGCTGTTTCATCACAGTAGAATTTGTGTTGTTTAGTGTACCTACCCTCATCCATGATGTTAGCTAGCTATTCTGGACAATTTGCTGCAGCTTCTACATAAGCACTTACTGCTTCAAACTGCAACTTATACTTGCTTTACTTACTGTGCTTTTGGCTGTGCAGAAGCTTTTTAATTTGATGAGGTCCCAGTAGTGTATTTTTGATGTTGATTCAATTGCCTGGGGGGTCCTCTTCATAAAATTTTTGCCCAGATTTATTTCTTCAAGTGTTTTCCCTACACTTTCTTCTAGTATTTTTATAGTTTCATGTCTTAAGTTTAAATCTTTACTCCAGTGAGAGTCAATCTTAGTTAGTGGTGAAAGGTGTGGATCCAGCTTCAGTCTTCTGCAAGTCAGCAGCCATTTTGCCCAGCACCATTTGTTAAATAGGGAATCTTTTCCCAAATCGTCACTTTCATTTGAAAAGCCACAACTATGTGCACATCTTTTGAGCCCATAATCCCACTTCAAAAAGTATATCCCCAGAAGATAATAATGGATAGGAAAAAAATGTCTTTCAAAATGTTTCTTACAACTCTGTTGGTGCTGGTTACCAGCAACAATGGTACGTGATTTAAATATAACACCTAAGAGTAGAGCTTGGTTCAGTAAGTAATTCCTATTATAAAATACTCATCATTGATGGCTTTGCTAATAAACTAAGAAAAACAAACTATCTAACAGAAAAAAAAAAAGACTCACAACACTAATTGCCCCTTTGAAGAGAAAGATCATGATACACAATACCCCCTTGTAAGATCAACCACCTGTGGCCTTTTTGTCTTTGAATGTTTGTTTTAACAGATGAGCAGAGTTGGGAGCAAGCCCCACCAGACTCCCAGGAAACTGATCAGTGGCCCACCTGGAAGAAAAAAAGAGAGAAGGCGGAAAAACAGACACAGATGCTCTTTGCTCTCAGCTGCTCCCATTTTTTCCCTGCACCCTTTACCCTCTGTATAAAGCCAGAGCTATTCAGCCCTTTCTTTCTTCTGGAAAGTGCCAAGCTCAGCCCTTTCTGTGTCCTCCGGAGGGTGGGGAGCAGTAAACTTGTTCCTTCTTTCTCTCCTAATCTTTATGTTGAAAATTCGTTCTCATTGTGTGCTTCAAGTCCCCATGCTAATAATGCCTTGAGCTTTATTTTCTTTTTGGTTGCCTTTCTGTGTATGTTCCAAATTTTCTTTAAGGTTATGTAATGGAGGAAAAAAGTAGATTCTACATTCTTAAAATGTGATTAACTTATAAGAATTTCTGGTTACAAAGGGCAAACCCAATGTGTGCTTTGAGAAACTAATATTTTAAAAAGGAGTGGATGGAATGACATGCCTCACTAAGTGTCTTATTCATCGCTCGTCACTAAGAAGCAGAGGTCTGAATTCAGGGTCTGCAGGGAAGGTATCTGACCCGAGCTCTCTTTCTGCATCTCAGCTTTTTCTTTTATGTGGGCTTTACTTTCTGGCAGAAAATGTGAGTGAAGGAAACAGAAAATTCCCAACTTAACAGTGTTGGTTTCCTCAAAGATCCAACTTGTCAACCAAAGCTTCCTAGTTGTCCAGTTTGACCTTAAACCCCTGCTCTTCACCCTCATGTCTGACTCAGGTTCATTACAACTGGTATTCTAAATTCTTAGGCAATTCTTCTTTCCTGTCTCCCTTCAGTAGAATATGAGCTCCCTGACAATGTATTTTTCATTGCTACATCAACACCTAAAATTGCTTTGCACATAGTGCTCAGAAAAGATTTAGTAAATAAATGAATGCATGAATGAGGGGCTAAAACTCTAAGCAGGAAACGAAGTAAAAGTTAACATTTGAGGGACTTTACGCAGAGGGGTTTCTAACAGAAAAAGCTGTGTCCCAAGTGGGGTTTGTTCAAACTCTACTACTAATAATTATTGGTAATAACAAGATGGGAGAGCAGAGAAAGTGTATAGGGCACTATTTTTGCTTCAGAATCCCTGAGGAACTGATTTAAAAACTCAGATAGTGACCAGCCCCAGACAGAGTGGGACCTTGTCTTTAAAAATAGCTGGGTGTTGTGGTTGGGGTCCTATAGTCCCAGCTGCTTGGGAGGCTGAGGCAAGAGGATCACTTGAGCCCAAGAATTTGAGGATGCTGTGAGCTATGACTTCACAGCATTCCATGGGGAAGAAAGTAAAACTATCTCAAAAAAAAAAAAAAAAAAACTGAACCTTACCACCAACCAATTATAGAAATAAGCTCTGAGAACTGGGCCTAGGAATATGCATCTTATTACATGCCCCAGTGACTCTTGAGTTGACTGTTTCGTGAATCACTAGAGAAAGGATATAATTTTTTCATAGGCAGATTCCAGAAGTTCTTGATTTCATCTTTGTCCTCCAAAGAGAACTTGACAATCTCCTCCTTGGTGTCCAGATCTTGTGAAAACCATTCTGATTAGCTTTGCTTAAAATCCATTCCTGTCCTGTTGGAGGGGTCAGGAAGGGTAATATTGGTTGAGATGGTGAAGGATGGGAAAATTAAATTACTTCATGGAAATACAAATAGGTTTGTAGTTACTCGTGAGTGCTACTTTAATCAAAGTGTTCTCATTGACAATGGAAGATTTAACAGAATGCTAATTAAGGAAATTCTAAGTATTCCTCCCTGAGGATATCAATGGCAGATGGGTTTTTAACCTTTTCAAAATCAATTGAGTTATCAATAAAGCAGAGTGGCTGGTGGAGAGACTCTCTGCTTTTCACTCAACATCCGAAAGCATTCCTTACTTTCTACCAGTCCTTTTGAATCTTTTTTCCCTCTTTTTTTATATGATACTGTAATGCCCGAATCGCAGGGATCCCCCACAAATTACTCCGAGGCCTTATCTGATGCAAAAAGGAAGAGGCAGTTTATTTGTTGCAAGCTGGAGCCTGGGCTCTCTGACCCTGACACTACAGGAGAGCAGAGAAGCCCCAACTCTAAAATGGAGGGAGGTTTTAAGGGTATAGAAAGGAAGAAGGGAGGGGTAGGGGGCTGGGGTAAGCTGATAGGGAATCGGGGTGCAGAGTGGTACTTGTCTCAAGCTGATTGGTCTGGGGGTGGGCTGCTATCGTTCTGGGCAGATACTGTGCAAGGTCATGGGGCAGGCATAGGGTGAGGAAGCCGTGTTACTCAATACCTCTGGTACGCAGCTTCGAGAAAAACAACCAGGCTGTAAAATGGAGTTAGCTTGGCCCTTACAATACTACAAGTCTTGAAAAAAGTAAGTCATTCGATTTGGGATAACTCACGAGATAGAGAAATGTGCCAACTGAACAATGGACTTCTTCCACTTGTACTGAACTTCCTTTAGTAAAAGAGAACTTCAGACTTGACTGTTTAACAGGAAAAGTTTCGGAGATGTTTGTGCCAGTGTTTGGGCCAAGCATATGGAGGAAAAAACCTTAAGGAGAATGTGGCAATATTAGGAGTGTCCTTAGACTACATAAATACATGTACTGCACACATTTACACCAAAACGACTCATGTATGTGGTGGCTAATTTTTTTTTTTTTTATCTTCTTATGAGTCTTTTTTTTTTTTAGCTTTTTTTTTTTATTGAATGGTAACTATGTACATTAATGCACTTCTGGGGTACAGTGTGGGGTTTTCACATGCAATCCGAAATACTTCCATCAAACTGATCAACACAGCCTTCATGTCATTTTCTCAGTTATAGTTTTAAA
>CAUYQV010088772.1:0-25026 GCA_963574575.1 Galagoides demidoff
ATCATATGGTTATATATGTTTCATAGCATTATCTAATTATATTAATCCTTAAAGATTTCTTCTGTTTTCATCAGTCATTGTCTAGTCCTGGTTTCATTGCTATATTTTTCATTTCCTTATATCATAAATTTTCATTATCTATGGCATTTATAGCATATATACCTTGTTTTGCCGAAAATACACTGTCTTATATTTATTTTTTCTCAAGAAGACACACTAGGGCTTATTTTCAGGGGATGTCTTATTTTTATTAAGTATAATACAACAATCTACATTTATTCAAATATAGTTAAGTCATCTTTTTCTGGAACCTGACACGGGGATCCGACCTTGTTGGTTGGGCTGAAGCTAGTGATGCATGAACTCCTTTTCCCTAGCCATTTGCACATGCACAATAGGATGCCTGCGACCAGGATTACCACATTTGCTCTCGCATGAGTATGAACAGCTCAGAGAAAGGAGCTGTGGCAGATAAAAGGTATTCCAGTCTTCCTCACTGCTCTGTGCTGAAATGCATGGTGTGGCTTTGGTAGATATGCTGCATAGCCACGCCCATCACTAAGTCTTATTATTGGGATAGGGCTTATATTTAAAAAATGCATAGAAATTCTGCTAGGGCTTATTTTTGGGGTAGGTCTTATTTTTTTGGAAACCCAGTATGTATATCACACATAAACATATGTACACGTATATACACTCATACCCAGTTTCCAAAACAATGAAACTCTATGCAACTTCTATCATCTAATCAAGAGAATTTAAGTGATCAGTCAAGGATATATATATGTGTGTGCATGTGTATACATACATATATGTATTCATACAGACACACACACACATATATATATATAAAGTCATGCTACATAACAATGTTTTGGTCTATGATGGACCACATACATGATACACAATGGTGGTCTCATAAGATAATACTATTATATTTTTGTTTTTATTGTACCTTTCCATTATTTATGTATGTTTATATACACAAATATTTAAATTGTGTTACAATGGCTTACAGTATTCGGTACTGTGACCTATTGTACAAACCTACTGGTACAGGTTTGTCACCTAGGAGCAATAGGCTGTACCACCTAGGTTCATGTAATATACTTTATGATGTTCACACAGCAAGAAAATTGTTTAATGATGTGTTTCTCAGAACATATATCCTGGTCATTAAATGAATAATGACTAATGTATTTTTTTCTAGGTCTAATGTTACTATTTTTAGTTTGCAAAGAGTCTTCCAGAAATGAAAACATTAAAAATGATTTCTAAATATCATCTTTTTTTTTTTTTTTTTTTAGACAGAGTTTCACATTGTTGCCCTCAGTAGAGTGCTGTGGTTTCACAGCTCACAGCCACCTCCAACTCCTGGGCTTAGACAATCCTCTTGCCTCAGTCCCCTGAGTAGCTGGGACTACAGCTACCTGCCACAACGCCTGGCTGTTTTTTGTTGCAGTTTTGCCAGGGACCGGTTCAAACCTGCCACCCTTGGTATATGGAGCTGGTGCCCTATGCACTGAGCCACAGGCCCCGCCCCTGAATGGCATTTTTATTTTTTTAATTTCTGGAATGGAACAATAATTTACTAAATTTCAAGTTAGGTTGCATTTTACTCTATCTGACAAAATAATAGCAAATAAGATTCAATAATAATAAATATGTATAATAAATATGACCCAAAATATAATTATTGTCTAAATCTCTTATACTTCTTCCAACATTAAGATATGATATTAAATGATGGATTAAAAATAATTATAAAATGTCTTACAGATTAAGGGCTTCCAGACCATAGGAACTCAGTGCAAGATGTAGTTAAGCATCTGTATCCTTTTCTTGGGAAAAATAAATAGCTTTTGTTAGATTGACAAAAGAATCTCAAAACTATTAAGAATTGTCCTAGATGGAAAACTGATATCCTGCGTTTCTTTTTTCTGTGTTTATTCTTACCTGGTATGCTCTCCAGACATACACTTTTAAGGTGCAAAACAAACTCCTATTATCTGATGACTCATTTTCCTTGTTTAAGATTAACCACAAATTAAAATGCTCGAAGGCAAATTACATATGATTCCAATCCAGAGGTGTTAGACAAATGCTGATTTTTCTAAATAAAACACGTCCCATTACAATCTTGTGTGTTGTTTAATCTCATTTTCACAGAAAATTGTTTTAGTCTGAAGTAACAAGTCCATGTAAATAATGCCCAGAAGGAAAAAAAAAAAATCTCTAATTCAATGCTACTATTACTCAGTTGAAATTGTGTGAAGCAACATCCTATATCTGTTAGGAAAGAAGATCATATTAATCAATAAGAAAATTAAAAGTAAAAATTAATAAAAAATTAATCAAAGAGAATCCATGAGGTCACCAAAGCATAATGTAACTGAAGGGGAGGGTATTTTTAGTGTTTCCCAGTAGTTCCCCTTCATTCCTGCTGAAACCAACCTAAATAATACATTAGTCAAAATGGATACTTGCTCTGCATGAGCCACGTTGCTATATTTCCCATTCCCGTTTCAGTCATAATGGAGCCTTTACTCCTCTATATAAAAAAGTATGGAGTCTGCACTGAATGGGGTAAAACTGCAAGTAGCAACATCGCTTTTTGCAAAAACTACCAGTTTAATGTTCTTAATAGAGCACTTCAGTGAGGGGAATCAGGACTGCTGTGGTGTAATAATTTGAAATCTAGACTGAGAAAAAGAATGAGGTTTAGATACTTGAGCAATTAAATAAGCAAAACCAATGTGACAAAATGGCAAGCCATGAACACCGGTATCAGACAGACATGGGCATGGTATCAGATGCTGCCTCGTGATAGATTGTAAATGGGAGGATGTCTGTAGATTCTTTGGCCTTCACTGTATCTACTTCAGTTTGCTAGAGCTATCACAACAAAAGATTACAGACTGAGTGGCTCAAAAATCAGAAATGTGTTTTCTTGCAGTTTTTTTTTTTTTTTTTTGAGACGGAGCCTCAAGCTATCCCTCTGGGTAGAGTGCCATGGCATCACAGCTCATAGCAACCTCCAACTCCTGGGCTCAAGCAAATCTTCTTCCTCTGCCTCCCAAGTAGCTGGGACCACAGGCGCCTGCCACAACGCCTGGCCATTTTTTGGTTGCAGCCATCATTGTTGTTTGGCGGGCCCAGACTGGGGATTAGAACCTGCCACCTTAGGTGTACGTGGCTGGTGCATTAGCCAATTGAGTCACAGGCGCCGAGCCATTTTCTTGCAGTTTTGAAGGCCAGAAGCTCATGATCAAGGCCCAGATCCTTTAGTTCCTCTTCAGGACTCTCTTCGTGGCTTGCATCTGTGCCTTCCTGCTGGGTCCTCACACATCTGGGATGCTGAGACAGCAAAAGAGCTCTCCTCTCTCTCCCTCTTCTTATAAGAATATCAATCCTATCAGATGAGGGCCCTCCCCTTAGAACCTCATTTAACTTTAATTGTCTCATTTTTGGCCCTATCTCCAAATACAATTCCATTGAGGGTTAAGGCTTCAATATAGAAATATAGGTAGCTAGGAGAGGGCAAAATTTAGTCCTTCACAGTATCATAAAGTAAATAAAAGGGGCCAAGTATTTATACTTACTTGGTGATATCTTCTACTTTCTCTTCCCCAAAGTTCACTGGGCCCCTGAACTCTGCTTGCAGTCTACAAGCCTGATCAGTACAATAAAGGGGAATTATGGCTTTCCCTCTTATGGCTTTCCCGGGGAATCAACTAATCACAGCAGCTCCTTTCCCTACCAGAACCTACTGGTCATTTCTAGCTTCCCTTCCAAAAATTCTGCTGGAGCCTCTTTTACTCTATAAAGGAAGAACTGCTTACTTAGAGATGCTCTCAGATTTCTAAGATTGGAGCCGTCTCTCTACTGCAATATTCTGTCTTTATAATTAAAATCTTTCACTATCCAAGACAAAAGTTAAAAATGCATATGTCATTGACTTATTTTGAAGGTTTCCAAACTGTCTAGCATAGTGCATATTATATAATACATAGTAAGTAAATAGCTGTGTTACCTGGATATAACTCATTCAAGCCCAAGTACTTTGTCAATTAAATAATAATTTGAAATAGATATACAATGATTTCAGCATCTATAACATTCTATGTGTTAATAAGAAGGCCTTGGAAATTTTGTATCTTGAGAGACCATATTTTAAAGACTTCGTGGAAAATTATCATACTTCAATTTATAGTTATATTCTAATATACTAAGAGAAATAACATCAAAATATCTCAGGGCAACATATATACTTATGGAATTTAAATGTATGATTGCATTACTTTGACTTCTAAGGCATGTCAAAAAAGTTTTTACCATATGTACAATAATGAATATGAAATGAATGAATAATATGTTCCCAAAGTGTCACTACAGTGATTTTTTTTTTTCTGGCACTGGAAAAGCTCCTGCTTTATTTTACGAGAAGGAGATAATGAACTCAGATTTAAGAAATGCTCATTGATATCCCTTGTGTTTGATTCTCTCATGACACCACATCATTTACCTTGGAAACAACCCTTGGGGGTAGGTGTTATCCCCACTCACACCTGCAGAAATTAAGGTCAGAGAAGTCAAGTTTCTTACTCAGGGTCACGGAGCTATTAAAAAGAAGACTCAATATTTAATCAGAGTTCTATTTATATACCCTAGAAAATGTTTTGTTACTATAATAATCTGTCTTCTTAGAAAGGCATAATTTATATAATCTACAAGCAAACACACACGAATGAACATGTTTTGCTTTAGGAAATGAAGAAATTACACAGGAAAACAATGATTTCAAGAAGTAGAAAATATTAACATTGTGTCATAATTATAGTCATATGACAGGTAGTCTTCCATAGCTCAAGATAATTGTTATTACATTATATCATCACAAATAATTACAAATGAAAGTTAAAAAAATCCTGAAATAGCCTTTTTAAAAGTATTCAAGATGTCAGTTCTATGAATAGTTTCAGAGAAAGATCAGTATGTGAGTTTTTAAAGTTAAAATGTATGAAATTTAAATTCATGTTAACACAATCAAAACTATTTTGAGTAACTAACACAAAGCTTTTTATGTTGTTAGGTTTAACATGAAAAATTCAATATGAAAAAATAAAACCATATTCAAACTTATTTAAAATAAAAAGGCAAAAAATCTTTTAGCAAGAAAGCAGTCACAAATATTACAAAATAAAATATAAGTTAACATATTAAAAGAAGGAAATAAAAATTAGAACACTTACATATTATTCTGATGTTTTCATAATCATTCATTTAATGTTGTCAAATAAAACTGTTTTGTTCTTTTGTTAATTAATGAATTAATTTTTGATGTACAACTTTTCAAGTAATGTTTTTCTTGACACATAAGTTAAAGTAATACATATATTTTACATAATTCTTCTTATTTTTTTCCGAGTCTTTTTTTTTTTATTAAATGATAACTGTGCACATTAATGCAATTCTGGGGTACAGTGTGGTGTTTTCATATACAATTTGAAATATTTTCATCAAACTGGTTAACATAGCCTTCATGTCATTCTCTTAGTTATTGTGTTTAGACATTCATATTCTACTCTTAGAAAGATTCACTTGTACCCTTGTAAGATAAACCATCGCAGTGATCCCGCCAATCCCCCTCCCTCCTGCCCTTTCCCTCTCCCGTGCCGGGCGCCGCTCGCCGGCGGCGGGGGCGGTGGGGAGCGTATGTTTGCGAGACTATAAGCTCTTAAACAGTTGCCTTGGGCAGAGTGCTGTGGTGTCATAGCTCACAGCAACCTCCAACTCCTAGGCCCAAGTGATCCTCTTGCCTCAATTTTTCTATTTTTTGTAGAGAGGAGGGTCTTACTTTTTGCTTAGGCTGGTCTCGAACTCATGAGCTTAAGCTATCCACCCTCCTCAGCCTCCCAGAGAACTAAGATTACATGGACTACATAATTTATTAATTTGGTAATCCTTCTTGATTAACACAACAGAACAAAACCTCTTCAAGCTGGCACTTAGGAAAACTACAGGCAGCTTATAGTATTTTGCAGAATATGGAACAGTTTATGAGCTAAGATACATAGGAAAGTGAACACAGATTCCCAAGAGAATTTTTGTTGCTAGCATTCAGGATTCCTGTTACCTTAAATTACTGTGGAGGAGGGTTTCTAGGATTAAAAAAAAAAGAAGGGTCTTCATAGTATTAATTCATTTGAGAAATATATAGTTTCTCTTGTGCATAACTGATAATCTGTTCTCTAACTTAGAGGAATTATGGACTCTTTAATGCATCAATATATGATTTAAATGAAAAGTGAGACTGCACTGTGGTTTGAGGGAAGAAAGCCGTATGTTTGGCTCTGGCTACACCTGCTTGTGTATGTCTTCCTCTCTTGAATTTTCTTTAACATTTGATGAGTACCAAAGCTTAATTTAGTGTTTGCTTCAGGCCTTATTTTACTTAAATACAAAAGTTAAGACCTTAAAAACTTTTCATTCTCAAATGATAGTTAACTATTTATTAATTCCTTTTAAATAGAATAAAATTATATATAAAAATTAGTCTCAGAGGAAGGGTTTAAAATACTGACTGAATTAGCCTTATCCTGTATTATAGCTTGTGTCTTTCAAATGCAGTTCTGCCACATTCCCAGTAGAGAGCAGCACAAACACATTTTTAGGATTGGAAATGTTTATAAACAAGTTAGATGTTGAGGGGAAATCAGGGTGATCTCTCTCTCTAATCTTTATGTTTTGGCTAAGTAGTAATAGACAGGAAGTATTTGTAATGCCTTATTTTTGAGTTCATGTTACTTTGTGTATTTTGGGTATAGAGCATGCAAATTAAAGCCATCAGAAAGCAACTTTCAGATTTCTATAGTATATTTTACTCTGAAGTCATTACCTCTAGGGATTTGTGTAATGCATATCTTCTAATGCTTAAAACCTTTATATTTAAATGTTCTTACACTGTTTTATGCAAATCTATAAAATACAATGTTCTCCTTTTTATATATAGAAAAACCCAGACTTTTTTCTTTTAAAAGTTGAATTTCTTATTTCTTCTGTAAAATGTTAATGAGAGACCATATTAGTAGCATATACTATTTCAAAATGATACATTTACTCTGTTTAAGTTTGAAAATTTTCTTCTATAGATTGAAAGGTAGGACATTAGTAGCTATGGCTTATAACCTAACATTATATGTAGTAAATGGGTATTAAATTTGAAGTTAGGAAAATTATGAGATAAAAGTATTTGAATCAAGATTTTAGCTTTAATATTTTACCTTTGAGGAATTTCACTCCCCTTTCACTGCCTTACTACTAACAGTTTCTATCTAAAGTATGAAATATATTTGACAAGATTACATATGTGGGCCACTTCTCCCCTGCTCCCACACCATCCTTTCAAAGATAAAGGCGGGGTGACTGGCCATGCGTGGATTGAGTCTTCTTTGGTTAAAGTGTGTTTTACTAGGTCTAGATGCTATGCAGTTGTCTGAATATATGTATGCCATGCTCATGTTTAAATTTATACATTTACGTGTTTAATATATGTATGTATGTTCAATATATGTATGCCATACTCACATTTAAATTTATACATTTACAATTATTTTTAAGTTGATATTTAAACTATGTAATACCAGTGCATTTCCATTAATTTGCCTTTATTTCTTTTGAAATAAAACAAATATAGTTAACATTATAAAAACACTACTTGATTTTCTGTTTTTTTTTTTTTTTAACTAGAAAGAAAAAGAACCAGGAAAAATGTATTATATTGAGAAAATAGGATGGTACTAAATAGGTTTAGATGGCATGTATTTTTCTGCTCCATGCAAGTACCTGGCTGTCTTTTTCCTATTAGATTGTGAACTCTTACAAAAGGATATTGTTTGCTTTGTTAAGTTCCACAGCACTGGTTGTAGTGGGTGCCCAGAAGAGTAAACAATTTCGAATGGCTGACTCTAAAGTTCCAAAATAGGGTGGCTGACATCCTTGTACCAAAACTTGGAACAAAGCAAGCAAAAACAAATAAAACCTTATTTCAGTATAACCTTAGACCACATTACAAGTGAAATCAAGACTGGTTAAACAGGCACTGAGCTCATGGGGAGAAAACAGAAAAGTGATAAAAGGTTATTGTCCTCCAAGACTCTGGGGAAATCTTTCTCTTTCAAGTTCAGTAGCATTTAATTTATGTACTTATGAAAGGACTAGAAATCTTCATGCCAGCATCTGCTAGAAGCTGTCAAAGGCCACATTTGAGTTTAGTTGAATTATAGATAATGAAACTCGGGATTCTTCTTTGATTTTTTTGCTAAACAGGGCTCATACTTTCAGACGAATGAAAATATTTTGATGTGAGAGCAATTGAAGAACATGATGAAAACTAAAATATTTGATGTGTTCTTCTAAACCTTACCTGTAACAAATATTCCTAAGGAACCCTTTTCATTTCTATAAGGAATTTGAAATATTTCTTCCAAGCTCAATCTTATATAACAATTATGAACTGTATTTTGCCTTTTCTGGTGACTTTTCTTCTTTCAATTATTATTTTCATACCTAATTCCTATGTATGTATGGTGTTAGTATAGCTAACTAGCAACATGATCAAGGTTAAATTGATTTAAATATTTGTCATCCAACTAAGCATGTGCTCTTAAAAAACCCTTATATGATACTCTTTTCTTTCTTTTAGTATACATCATGGCTGTGTAGCAAACATATATATGAGGCACCTTTCACCAACAAAATACAATTTTCAATAGTTATCAATGTATTGATAATATATGTATGGATAATATAACGTTGCTTAACTGTGGAAATAGAATGGTGAAATTTTAGGTAAAGAAGAAACTAATCTCTTTTATTTTTATTTATTTATTTTATTAAATCATAGCTGTGTACATTAATGCAGTCATGGAAACTAATCTCTTTTAAAAATATTTTTTAAGGCCGGGCACGGTGGCTCACACCTGTAATCCTAGCACTCTGGGAGGCCGAGGCAGGTGGATTGCTTGAACTCATGAGTTTGAGACCAGCCTGAGCAAAAGTGAGACCTTATCTCTACTAAAAATAGGAAAAACTGAGGCAAGAGAATCCCTTGAGCCCGACTTGGAGGTTGTTAGCTATGATGGTATGGCATTCTACCCAGGGCGACAACTTGAATCTGGGTCCTGATCTGCTGCCTAGGCTGGAGAGCAGTGGCCTAATCACAGATGACTGCAGCCTCTAACTCTGGGGCTCAAGCAGTGCTCCCACCTTAGCCTCCCTAATAGCTGAGACTGCACGTATGTGCCACCACCCCTGGCTAATTTTTTAAATTTTTTTGTAGAGATGGGGAGTCTCGCTGTGTTGCCCAGGCTGGTCTTGAACTCTTGGCCTCAGGTGATTTTCTTGACTCTGCCTCCCAAAGTGCTAGGATTACAGCATGAGCCACTGCGCCTGGCTGGGATCTATAATTTGAACATGAAGAAATGTTCTTAGTACTAGCTACTAAGGGAACTATAGTTATCTGTTCATTATTGGTCTGAATATTTCTATCTATTCTTCATTACTACTCTTTGAATAAAGTATGTGTTGCAAAGAGACTTACATTCATAGTTTTTATTTTTTTGAGACAGTCTCACTTTGTCACCTTTGTCATGGCATCCTAGCTCATGGCAACCTCAAACTCTTGGGCTCTAGCGATCCTCTTATTTCGGCCTCCCCAGTAGCCGGACTACTGGCGTCTACCACAATGCCTAGCTATTTTTAGAGATGAGGTCTCGCTCTGTCTCAGGCTGATCTTGAACTCGTGAGCTCAGGCAGTCCATCCACCTTGGCCTCCCAAGTGCTAGGATTACAGGCATGAGCCACCATGTCCGGCCTTTAAATAGGTTGTTTGTGTTGTTTCTTTAGAGTTCTTTTTTCATACACGGATTATATTTATTAAAAAATGAATTAAGTTAGTTCTCAGGAGATATGTCAGCAATATTGGAAAACTGAAAAGTCACCTAGTTGGGTGTTAAAATCCTCATTTTTTATCTATAAGCAAAACTCAACAAATCAGGACTACTGAAAATGCTGGTGGTATTCTTCTTGCTCTCAAGGATGCTTATTTCAAATGGCTTTCTAATGATAAATAGTAAAGGTTGTAATGAAATCCTTGAAATTAATTTGCTACCTTTAAAAACTCTTCATTTTTACTCTTAACTGTTAATAGGAAATTGATTTCTTTCTTAATAATTTTTGTCTTTTTTTTCTCTTTTTTTTGACAGAGGTTCTGAAAGACTACATCAAGCCCACTGGGGAATGTTTGGAATTGTTTGCCCGAAATTTACAGCCAGGTTGGACTAGTTGGGGCAACGAAGTTCTCAAATTTCAGCACGTGAATTATTTTGTCGCTCTGGAGTCTGGAAGCTCTTATGTTAATTAAAGTAGTGATTTCTCCCAGTGTTTTCTCACCCCTTCTCCTTTCATTCTTACTCATTTTTTCTTTTTCTTTTCGGCCAGGGACGGGTTTAAACCCACGATCTCCGGTATTTTGGGCCAGTGCCCTACTCCTTTGAGCCACAGTCACTGCCCTCTTTTTTTCTTTTATTATCAACCAGTATGCTCAGAGATATAAACAGGATCTGGTTTTTCAGTATAGTGATCAGAAACGACTGGCCTTTATGTAATTTTGAGATGTATTTTTCTCAGTTGCACTAACATTCTATGTTATTCTAGATTCTTTACAAATAAAGAGATGAATGGTTAGAAAGATGGCAAGGCTGGCTCAGTGCCTGTAGCTCAAGTAGTTAAGCACCAGCCATGTACATTAGAGCCGGTGGATTCGAATCCAGCCTGGGCCTGCCAACAATTACAACCAAAAAATAACCGGGCATTGTAGGGGTGCCTATAGTCTCAGCTACTTGGGAGGCTGAGGCAAGAGAATCGCTTTAGCCCAGGAGTTGGAGGTTGCTGTGAGCTGTGATGCTACGGCACTCTACCTTGCTGACAGCTTGAGACTGTCTCAAAAAAATAAAGATGGCAAAGCTGTGTCATTGAAAAAGTTCAGAAAGTGCATATTGTGGACCAGAGGTCACAATCCTGCCAGTGAGTGTGCTCTATTTGGCCCATATTGTTGCATAAAAAAAATTTGAACCTTCATTCCAATAAATTGGGAAATTTTACATAAAAGTCCAGATTTCTACTTCTCTATAAACATCAGAAGTTCTGAGTCCTGTGTTCTTTTTTTCCTTTTCAATGCTATTTTCTTAATTGATTAAAAGAAAGAATGTCACTTAAAGTACAACTCTGAACCAGTGTTCTACTGCCTTGTCATCACAAATTTCACAAGTTTGTACTCAAAATGTAACACTATGATGAATCTTTTATATCCATACATATTTTTATTTCAGATTAATGTGAGGGTACAGACAATTAAGTTACTGTGTTTGCATTTGTTAGGTAGAGTTCCTGTTGTAGTTGTGTCCTGCACTCAGGAGGTGTGCCCTGAACTCAGGAGGTGTGCCATAGACCCTCACATTGTGCCCAATAGGTGGGAGGGAGCATGCCAGTCCCCCTCCCTGCTCCCCTCTCCCTCCTCTCTCCTCCCACTTTTCCCCCAGCTTGAATTGAATGGAGTTTTTCTCTTATGTGGGTGTTTATTTCTGTTCTGGAGGCCCTTGTTCTTTCCCAGGCATCAGTCTGCAGGACCTCCCACATGCGAGGAGCCATGCGCGCTCCAGTTTCTGTGAGGCACCTCCTCTCTGCCTCACAGATCCACTTGGCTCCTGTAGGACCCCAATTTGCAACCTCTGGTATACTGTTATATTCAGGAAAAAAGTATTCAATGGCCTGCCATGTAGTGTGCTAGGATTGTATTAGTACTAAGTGTAGGTGTCGTTTTTTTGGAGGGTTGTAAGTTGCATTTATGGTCACTTTTTAAGTACTTATTAGGTTTGCTTGCTTGTTTTTTTTTTTTGAGACAGAGTCTCAATATGTCGCCCTCAGTAGAATGCCGTGGCGTCACATCTCACAGCATCTCCCAACTCTTGGGCTTAAGCTATTTTTTGTTTTTTTTTGAGACAGAGTCTATGTTGCCCTCAGTAGAATGCTGTGGTGTCACATCTCTTAGCAACTTCCAACTCTTGGGCTTAAGCAGTTCTCTTGCCTCTGCCCCCCAAGTAGCTGATGCTACAGGCACCTGCCACAACACCCAGCTACTTTTTTGTTTTTTTTTTGTTGTAGTTCTCATTGTTGTTTAGCAGGCCCAGACTGGGTTCCAACCTACCAGCCCCAGTGTATGCGGCTGGTGCCCTAACCATTGAGCTACAGGCACTGAGCCTGCTTGTTTTTCTAGAAGAAAATTGAAACATATATATTTTCTATTTTTTTGAGATAGAATCTCAAGCTGTCACCCTGGGTAGAGTGCCATGGCATCACAGCTCACAGCAACCTCAAACTCTTGGGCACAAGTGATCCTCTTGCCTCAGCCTCCCAAATAGCTAGGACTACAGGCGCTTGCCCTAACATCCAGTTATGTTTTGTTGTTGTTGTTGTTGCAGTTGTCATTATTTTAGCAGGCCCAGGCTGGGTTCAAACCCACCAGCCTCAGTGTATGTGGTCAGTGCCCTATCCACTTAGCTACGGGTGCCACCCTAAAACATATTTCTTATAAAAATGTCTAAAAGTATATCCTGCTTATGACAGTAGAAGAAGAATTTATATTTATAGATTTTCTACAAATAAATATTTGTTTCCCAAGTAAAATATTTTAACTGAAATGATTCTTTGAAAAGCATACTGATTTATTATGTATTACCTTTTTAAAAATTGAGGTATAAGTTTTACATAATAAAATTCTCCAGTTTTCAGTCTAGAGTATAGTGAGTTTTAAAAACATACATACAGTTGCCTGTCTAGTCTGTCTATTATGATCATGATACGGAGCGTTTCATTCACCCAGAAACTTCATGCGTCCCTTTGCTGTCACTCCCTTCCTCTCTTTAATGGCCCCAGGCAAACAGTCATTTACTTTTTATCATTAGTTTTGCTATTTTAGAATTTCATATAAATAGAATCATGCAGTATGTAATGTGTCTAACTTCTTTAACTTAGCATATTGAGAAAAGTATACTGTTTACAGATTATCTACCAATATTACTGAGTAAAATGTTAGACCAAAATGATTCTTTGATAAGTTTGACAATTTATTTACTGATTTTATCAAAGGAAAATATATTACTTTTGAAATTTTTTTTTCCTTTAAGATAGAGTCTCACACTGTCACCCTGGGTAGAGTGCTGTGGCATCACAGCTCACAGCAACCTTAAACTCTTGGGCTTAAGCGATTCTCTTCCCTTAGCCTCCTGAGCTGGAACTACAGGTGCCAGCCATAACTCCCGGCTATTTTTAGAGATGGGGGGTCTTGCTCTGGCTCAGACTGTCTCAAACTCCTGAGCTTAAGCAGTCCACTCGCCTCAGCCTCCCAGTGTTCCAGAATTATAGGCGTGAGATACCGTGTCCAGCCTGAAAGTATATTATTTTTGAAGTTTATTCATCCTTTGAAAAGTATGAGTATGGCAAAAGAGGGTTATTCTGTCTTGTTATTTAGAAGGAAAAAGGTATTTAACTTGAAGCAAACTTTTCACAATTTCATTTTGAAATCCTTTTGAGCTTCTTATGGTATTTATAGTATGCATAGTTTATGGAAACCTTTTATCCTTGCCAAGTTTTTGGACTATTGCATCATAAATACCGATACTATTTTCTCTAAAGAGAAAAAGACGAGATTTCTATTCGGTGAGTCTGCTATTCAAGTAGGAGGAGTTCTACCAGTCTTAGCCCTGCTCCTGAGTTGTCCAACCTCATGGTTGTCCTTGTTTATAGCACCAGTTTAATAATTGGGCTCTTTTTTATTTTTATTATTTTTTGAGATGGAGTCTCACTATGTCACCCTGGGTAGAGTGCTGTGGCATCACAGCTCACAGCAACCTTAAACTCTTGGGCTTAAGCGATTCTCTTGCCTCAGCCTCCCAAGTAGCTGGGACTACAGGCACCCACCACAATCCCCAGCTATTTTTTGGTTGTAGTTGTTACTGTTGTTTGGCTGGCCTGCACGGGGTTCGAACCCGCCAGCCCCTGTGTGTGTGGCCACTGGGCCAAATTGGGCTCTTTTTCAAACAAATGATGACTGTACAAATTATAACAGTAACATACCTTGTGGGAACAAAAATGAAAGAGTATGAACATTGAACCTCAACTTTTATTACCACTCAGTTTTAGGCAGGTGACTTGATGAACTTAACATATTATGAGGTGTTTTCATTTAGAGCTTTTATATTACCTTTATAACTTGTAAGAATTTTGTGTTTTTAAAATTTTTTTTCATTTTTTCAATTTTTAAAATTTCAGACCAATATGAAGGTACAAATGAGCAGGCCACATTGTTTGTGTCTGCCAGGCAAAGTTCAAGCCGCAGCTGAGCCACATACCGGGGGCTGTGTGATACACCCCCACAGTGCGCACCTTAGGCCAGAGCCCAGCACTCCTGCCCCCACACCAGGGGCTGTGCCATACACCCCCACAGTGCGCACCTTAGGCCAGAGCCCAGCACTCCTGCCCCCACACCAGGGGCTGTGCCATATACCCTCACACAGTACGCACCTTAGGCCAGAGCCCAGCACTCCTGCCCCCACACAGCAGGGGCTGTGCCATACACCCCTACAGTGTGCACCTTAGGCCAGAGACCAGCACTCCTCCTCCCCCACACCAGGGGCTGTGCCATATACCCTCACACAGTACGCACCTTAGGCCAGAGCCCAGCGCTCCTCCTCCCCCACACCAGGGGCTGTGCCATATACCCCCACAGTGCACACCTTAGGCCAGAGCCCAGCACTCCTCCTGCCCCCACACAGCAGGGGCTGTGCCATACACCCCCACAGTGCGCACCTTAGGCCAGAACCCACCACTCCTCCTCCCCCCTCACTCCCACTTGACTTTAGTTGTGTTTTTCTCTAGTGTGGGCATGCAGTTCGTCCACTGGCTTCATATTAGTATAGAATACTTTGCATAATTGCTTTTCCATTCTCGTGATACTTTACTAAGGAGAATGTTCTTCGGCTCCATCCAAGTTAATACAAAAGATGCAAAGTCTCCACCTTTTTTAGGGCGGAATAGTATTTCATGGTATACCTATACCACAGTTTATTATTATTTTTTCTATCATACTCTTTTTACAGGTTTAAAGTCTTTTACTGTTAGTAATAATGCTTGAGCAAAAGGATGATGGAGCTGACATTTGTTGAGTAGTTATGTTGCTTTGTGCTATACTTTTTGTATGCATTAGAACCTCTCTAAGTTGACCACCTGAGGGATTGTAACAAATTGGTCAACATAAAGAACTAGACCTACTGTACTGACATGTGCATGTCTGGTCTATGAAAAGTAGGTCAACGTAAAGAGGTGGGTCGTGTAGGGAGGTGGTCAACTGTGGAATTGCTTTTAATCCCTGCATAGTCCTCAGAGATAAATACAATCTTCATTTCATAGTTGAGAAAACTGAAGGTAAAGACGTAATTTTGCTTGTAAATACCTGCTAAGAATTGAAACTAGAGTTTAACGTGCAGTTTCTATACTCCCTAAACAGCAAATGACTAAGGGTTTCTGAAATGATACCATTACACTCCAGCCTGTCCCCTCCAGCTCTTGAGTTGGGTTTGATTGGGACTTACTCAGAGGCCGAGGATCACAGGGGACATCCTAGACAACCCATACATAAAAAGCTTCCCTGTCATTTCATCCTCATAACATCACACCCTTGGAAGCCCTGGTCTTTCTTTGACAGTTTTTCACCCTCCCACACAGGGTCCAGTAGCCTGAAATCACAGAACACAGACTGCACCCAAATCACAGCTGTTCTTTTGGAAGCAGAACTTCTTTAACTTGATCCTTTTTGTCACTTATCTGTCTTGTTCAGACTTTATTTATACCCTCTAGTCAAAGTCTGACTTAGTGCTTTTAGGTCATGGCCCCCGTAGGTGCAGGGTCTGTTTTGTACTTAAGGCAGTAAGTTCCGTGTAGCAGTTGGTACAGTGTTAAACCAACTGGAGTAGCTTTGGGCCCCAGCTGGCTTTTAACTGTGACAAGTTAGTTGTTGCTAGGCTTGGTCTGTCCTGTAGATATGGACAATAGCAATACGACCTCATAGAGTTGTTATGACTAAATTACTCAATTACATTGCTAAATTACTATTACTATTACTAAATTAGTATTACTAAATTACATTACTCTTGGTAGAGTGCTGTGGCATCATAGCTCACAGCAACCTCAAACTCTTGGGCTTAAGTGATTTTCTTCCCTCAGCCTCCCAAGTAGCTGGGATTACAGGTGCCCTCCACAATGCCGGGCTATTTTTTTGTTGCAGTTGTCATTGTTGTTTGGCAGGCCCGGGTGGGGTTTGAACCCACCAGCCTCAGTGTATGTGGCTGGTGCACTAACCACACAGCTACAGATGCTGAGCTGAGCTTCATTTCTTTTTTTTTTTTTTTTTGAGACAGAGCCTCAAGCTATCCTCCTGGGTAGAGTGCCATGGCATCACAGCTCATAGAAACCTCCAACTCCTGGGCTCAAGCGAGTCTCCTGCCTCCGCCTCCCAAGTAGCTGGGACCACAGGTGCCCACCACAATGCCCGGCCATTTTTTGGTTGTAGCCATCATTGTTGTTTGGCGGGCCCGGGCTGGGGATTCAAACCCGCCACCTTAGGTGTACCTGGCTGGCGCCTTAACCGATTGAACCACAGGCACTGAGTCCTGAGCTTCATTTCTTGATTGCCCACTGTTGCATGGACTCTGAGCTGTGTCCGCTATATGACATTGATCTTTGTTGACTTCAATAGGTGGTTAGTAAGTGGCCTTTTGATGTTTCTTTTCTATTCAGAGACTTCAGGCCCATGCCACGTTCATTTTGGTTGAAAATAGATGTTACACTTTGCTGTAGGTATTAGGAACTTGATCTTTTTGTGCCACCCTAGGGATTTTCTAGTTAATAAGGCAGAGACCAACTAAATAACACCTGTCTCTTCAATAGGTTTATCCTCCTAGATGCCAATACTTGAGGGAGGTCAATAGTATGGGCTAGTGGTCTTCCTGGAGCGGGTTATGGTTCAGAGAGCCTAGTCCGTGACTCTGGGAAGGTTAGTTCTGTATCTGGGTCTTGGCCGCCTATCCTTCCTGTCTTTGCTTTCCTTGCTGTAGGCTCTTAGCTACCTTGTTCTGTTTTTTGTAAATTCTATAGCTCACCCTCATTCTTACAAGAAAATCGTAGGCCCCCAAATCTTACCTTTTCAGGCTTACTGCCCTAGAGACATGGATCTTTAGGGGATTTTTATGTATTCAGCTTCAGGCAGATAGTGGGTTTTGTACTGTGATTCAGAGGAGGATTATAATCACTTCCAGGACTCTTCCCTTCCTGAAGATGCTGCGTCATTTAATTCATCTGAATCTGACTCTAACTCATCTGACTCATGTCACACACCAGGGGCTTGCCACCCCCAGGAAGCACCATAGCATGTTTTCATAGTTCTCTGGTTACCAGAGTTCTTAACTTCAGTGATCTCACTTCATTCTTAAAATGATATTTTGAAAGTGTAGATATAATGAGGGACTAGTTTATTGAGGCTACGTACAATAGGGCTAATAACTAAGATTTCCATTCTGGTTCCTACATTGAGACACTACATGCGTTTGCTAATGGGCCTGAGGTCTTCATAGGCCCACCAGCAGCTGGTCAGAGTTCATTGTGTCACTTGGAGCAAATTTAACATGGTTCATATGTAATCACGGAGACATACCTTTCTCAATATGCCATATCATTAGTCTTAGGTTATTAACACAATATTTTTGTTACAGTGTAGCCATGTTAGCTGAACTGATGGTCTGAGTGCAGCTTAGGATCACAGGGAATCTGAGGGGCTGCTACTAAATCCTTTGACATAAGCCTTTAGCACTTTTACCGTGTGGTTGAATTTTTTTATTTTTTTGAGACAGAGTCTCACTATGTCACCCTTGGTAGAGTGCTGTGAAGCCATAGCTCACAGCAACCTCCAACTCCTGGGCTTAGGCAATTCTCTTGCCTCAGTCTCCCAAGTAGCTGGGACTACAGGCACCTGACACAACACTGGCTATTTTTTGTTACAGTTTGGCTGGGGCCAGGTTCAAACCCGCCACCCTCGGTATATAGGGCCTGCGCCCTACCCACTGAACCACAGGCGCCGCCCAGGCATTGCATGTTTTTAACCTCTTATCACAAAAATGGTAACTGTGAGGTAAAGCATTTGTGAATTAGCCAGGTGTAACTGTTCCACAATAACTAGCCTGTACCACTAGTTTACCATTTATTTGCCTTCCCATAATTTGATGCCCCATAAGAGCCAAGGTCTGTTTTCTTCTTTTCACTTATCTAAAAGTTTATTATTCTTTGTTGAAGGTGCTATAAAAACTAGCATTCTAAGCCACCTCTTTGAGGATTACTCATTCCCTGAGTATCTCCCATGTAGATGACATAAACATGCTAATAAGCTTCTGTTCATTTTTCTCTTGTTAATCTTTCTTTGGTTACAGGGCCCCAGCCAAGAATGGAAGCTAGAAGGAAAATTATTTTTTCCTTCCCTACACCAACATACCTGGAGCTGCCAATATTTAATGAATGAATGAACTGACTCTTGGCCTTCAAGTATCTGCATTTAATTGAATAGACAAAACTCCTACAAGAAGCTAGTAGAGCATATCAAACCACAGTACACAGTTAAACACCAAGAGCTGTGGAACAGATGGAAAATGACGCAGAAGTTTAGAGAAATAAATTACTTGGAGATTACTAAGCAGTGTGAGAAATGGAGAGCAGGAACTGTGTGCCCTGATTAGATTTTGGTTTATTTCCCAACTCTAGGCTGTGGTCATAATGTAGTTACTCGAGAGTAGGCCGCTAAAACGTGCTGTTTCAAAAGAGTTACAAAAGAAAGGTTTTGTTCTCTAGATTGTAAATGTTGAAAAATTCTTTCCCCAGAAATTTAGAAGATGTTAATATGCACAGCTTATTCTGTCAACTTAGATTAAAATCACAGGAAAAAATTTTTTTAACCTACTTCTCTGCATTCCCCACTTTTTGAAAGAAAATGTTATTTGAGCTCTTTTCAATAGTGGTCTATGAACCTTATTTTATTGTTTTTATAGCTGTCTTGAGGTATAATTGGTAGATAAATTGCACATACTTAAGATGTACAGTTTAATGAGTTTTGATTTATGTATACATCTGTGAAGATACCATCACAAACAAAGTGATAAACATAATCATCACCACTCAAAATTTTCTCATGCCCCTCTGTAATCCATCTTTCCCTAATCACTCATGCCCTTCCCATCTCCAGCCAAGCGGTGATCTTTCTGTACTGTAGAGTTGTGTGCATTTTCTAGAACAGTGGTTCTCAATCTTCCTATTGTTGCGGCCCTTTAATACAGTTCCTGTGGGTCGTGACCCACAGGTTGAGAACTGCTGTTTGAGAATTTGATAAAGATGAACTCATGTAGCATGAAACTCTATCTTGTTGAACTTTCACTCAGGAAAATTATTTTAAGATTTCTTCCTTTCTATTGTATGCATCAAGAATTCATTCCTTTTTATTTTGCTGAGCGGTATTCAATTATATGGATATACCACATTTAATCTAGTTAGGTGGTAGTTTTTTATTGTTGATGTAACAAATCACACGATCATAATAGCTTAAAATAGTACTGTTATTAGTTCACAGTTTTTTAGGTCAGAAGTTCCTGGTAGTCTGGATTTGGTTTACTGCTTAGAATCTTACAAGGCCAAAAGCAAGATGTGGGCTGGGCTGGAGGCTCTAGAGAAGACTATTTTTTTGTTGTTGTTGTTGAGACGGAGCCTCAAGCTATCCCCCTGGGTAGAGTGCCATGGCATCACAGCTCATAGCAACCTCCAACTCCTGGGCTCAAGCGAGTCTCCTGCCTCCGCCTCCCAAATAGGTGGGACCACAGGCACCTGCCACCAACGCCCGGCCATTTTTTGGTTGCAGCCATCATTGTTGTTTGGCGGGCTTGGGCTGGGGATTCGAACCCACCACCTTAGTTGTACATGGCTGGCGCCTTAGCCGATTGAGCCACAGGCGCCGAGCTGAGAAGACTATTTTCAAACTCGTTCAGATGATAACAGACTTCTGTGTGGTTGTAGGACTGAGGCACCCACTTGCTTGCTGGCTGGCTGTTGGCTTCTAGAGGCTTCTAACTGGTTCTTATACAAAGCCCCTTCCATCCTCAAAGCCTCAATAGTCCATTGAGTCCTTCCTTCCCTTTGAATCTTCCCCTTATGTAGCTGTGTAGAGAAAATTCTTTGCTTCTAAAGGGTTTTCTGATTAGACTGGACCCACCTAGATAATCTCTTTTTTGTCACATGATGTAACATAATCATAGGAATGGTATTTCATCATATTCCAACCAAAGGTAAAGGGGAGAAAATTATATAAGCATGAAGGGCATTGGAATTATTTTAGAATTTTGCCTACCACTGTCTGACCTCTGGTTCCCAATGATACGTGTTCATCCCACATATGAAATACATTCATCCTATCCCAAGGTTTGCAAGGTTTATCATTCCATTGTAGCATTGGCGCAAAAGTGCAGAATCTCAGCACAAAAGTCTTAACTCTCATCATCTAAATCACCTAAGTTAAGTGAGAACAGAGGCTTCTAATTCCTCTCTATTTGTGGGCCTGTGAAACTAAAATAATGTAAAATAATGCCTCCGACATTCCTAACATCACAGTAATGGGACAGGCATAGCATAAGTGTTACAGCCACTGTGGTTATAGTAAAGGCAAAGTGGGGGGAGGGGAAGTCTCACTGGTTTGAAGCAGGTAACTCCAGGCAGAATTCCTTGATTAGATTTCAAGACCAGGCAATAATCTGAGGCTGTCAGCTCTGTCCTTTGGGCTTTTAACTCCATCCTTTGACCTCTTGGTTCAGCTCTAAGGTTTTTGGTTCCATCCTGTGAGTCATTCTTCCTTTTTTATGAAAGGGAACACATGTTTGAGTTATCAACCTGCTTCCCATTGGCAGAGTTTTGGACATTTTATTCCAACAACCTTTTCTTCCGCTTATACTTCTCTCCTTTTAGGCCAAGTTTTCACTGATATACAGTTCTCAAAGACCTTGTGGGTCTGCTTGGAATTCAAAGACTCACTCAATTGGACAAGAGCCAAATATGCAGATCTTTTTTTTTTTTAAGACACAGAGTCTCACTTTATCACCCTCGGTAGATAGCACTTTTACCATGTGGTTGAATTTTTTTTAATTTTTTTGAGACAGAGTCTCACTATGTCGCCCTTGGTAGAGTGCTTTGACGTCACAGCTCACAGCAACCTCCAACTCCTGGGCTTAGGTAGTTCTCTTGCCTTAGCCTCCTGAGTAGCTGAGACTACAGGTGCCCGCCACAACGCCCAGCTATTTTTTGTTGCAGTTTGGCCATGTCCGGTTTCGAACCCACCACCCTCAGTATATGGGGCTGGCATCCTACTCACTGAGCCACAGGGGCCACCGCAGATCTTTTCAAGATAACTCCTCCTCTGTGTTTGGCGTCTGCTGAGATGGCTGAGAACCAGTGAGCTTACCCTTCCTGCAGGCCTCTGTATTGCCTGAGAAGATCTTTTAGAAACGGCCCTAATCTCTTGGAAGGATGTTCTGTGGCTGAGCTCTCTGGCCCTTTGGTTTTTCCCTGGTGTCAGCAAAGGGCTGTACCATAACATGGCCTCTCTTTCATTAGGTCATTGCTTTCACAAATCACCTCTTACTTTTAGCATCTTTTGTCACCTTGATAGGCTGAGAATTTTCCGAATCAGCAAGTCCTGAACCTTCCTTAGCAGCTCTTTTCTCAGTTTATCTCAGTTTTACCATAAGCAGCAAGAAGAAAAGCAGCAGGTGCCTTACAAATTGCTTGGAGATCTTAGCAAAATGTTCAAGTTCCTCACTTTTGAATTCTGCTTTCTACGTAACTGCACACCATAATTTTGCTAAATATTCTGCCTCCATGTAGCAAGGATTTCTCTCCCTCCACTTTTTAGTGACCTGTGCCTCACTTCTTATTGAGCCCTCACCAGCAGTGTGATTTTTTTTAATATTCATGATGCTACTAGGTCTGTTCAAAATGTCTGTTATGCCCCTCTGAGTCCTTCCAGCCTCTACCCACTCTCCAATACTAAAGTTACATTTTAGGTATGTTTTTAAAATCACATTACCTCCATTTCCAGGCACTAAAATATGTAACAGTTTTCTATTATGTAACAAGTTATCAATATCATAGACATAGTGGGTTTTTTAATTATTTTATTATGTTTGAGACAAGAGTCTCACTCCATTGCCTTGGATAGAGTGTCATGGCATCATCATAGCTCACAGCAACTTCAAACTCGGGCTCAAGAGATCTTCTTGCCGCAGCCTCCCAAGTAGCTGAGACTAGAAGTATGCACCACCATGCCTAGCTAATTTTTCTATTTTTGGTAGAGATGGTGTCTTGCTCTTGCTCATGCTGGTTTTGAATTCCTAAGCTCAAAGGATCCTCCCTCCTGGGCCTCCCAGAGTGCTAGGATTATAGGTGTGAGCCACCACACCGGGCCAGACATAGCAGTTTAAAACAACACTAGGTCAGAACTCCAGGCAAGCTAGACTAGGTTCTTTGCAATAGGTTCTCCCAAAGCCAAGAGCAAGTCTTGGTCAGACTGGGCTCTTATCTGAGGGGTCCCAGGGAGAATCTGCTGAGCTTATTCATGTTATTGACAGATTTCAGTTCCATGTGGCTGTAGGCCTGAGGTTCGCCCTGGTACAGTGCCTTGGCATCAAGCTCACAGCAACCTCAAACTTTGGGCTCAAGTGATCCTCTTACCTCAGCCTCCCGAGTAGCTGGGACTATAGGCGCGCACCACAATGCCTGGCTATTTTTAGAGACAGGGTTTTGCTCTTGTTCAGCCTGGTCTTGAACCTGTCAGCTCAGGCAATCCACCTGCCTTGGCCTCCCAGAGTGGTAGGATTACAGGTGTGAGCCACCACACCCAGCCCTATAAATCACTCTTTTAAGAAGGTTGTTTATTAAGAATGAGACAAAAATGAGGCAGTAACTGGAAGCAGCTTCTCCAAGAAGTCTTGCCATTCCATTGCAGATAAAACAATGTATTTCCAAAAGGAATGAGTAATATCTTGTCTAAGTTGGTTTGGTTATCTGGGGATAACATAATCCAGTGTTTCACAACCCTCTGAATACTGCGGACCTTTAATATAGTTCCTGTGGTTCACGACCCACAGGTTGAGAATCGCTCATGTAATCTAATTGAGTAGAGTGTTATTTTTCAGAGAATAAGGGCATAACAATTCCTGATAATAGAAGAAGTGTGTTAGGAAATGGATTGTAGTTGCTACAACTTATTATTGATCCTAGTAAAGTCTATTGGCAGCTTATAGCCTCAGCTACTTACATCACGTGGCAATTTCGAGTACCAAATGAGAAGGTGCACTGTCTCACTTATAATGAAGAGTAATTTGCTTTTTGCTCTGTCCTTAGGCCTAGAACAGTGTTGGCACATAGTAGGTATTCAGAATAATTGTTGAACACATACATGAATAACTTTATTGTATATTATTTGTACATGAAAATAAATAAAGCAATATAGCATATTAAATGATTAATGAAAATTAACTCACAGTTCTTAATTTCAAGTCAGATACTCTTGTTATTACTATAATTTATATTGCTGAACTTACTTTGCTAAAAAGGCAAGTACCATTATTATAACTGTCTTCATAGTAATGATGTAAAAGATTCACTAAATAATCAATGTATTTGTTGAATATTTATCAATGTATTTGTTGAATATTTTCTAGATGTAGAAAAATTGATGTCTTTACTGGTTAAAAGAACTATTCCACACACTGTACATTTTGCCTTATAATTCATTCAGAGGAACTTCGGTAGGGGTTATTATATGGATTCTACAGTTGAGAAAACTGGGATTTGGGGAAGTCACGGCACTGACCATAATTTATAGAACTAACCAGTCATGAAGTCTGAACTCTAGGCTGTGGTTGTCTAGATCACATCCCTTTCAACTATATCATGAAACCTCTTTTCATGAAGGGTTACTAATGACAGAAGTGACATTTTAGGTGAAAGGAGATACACTTTGTTTCTATATTTTAGGGAAGAAATTGATTGGAAATATAACTCAACTCAGGTTATTTTAGCCAACAAAATAGTAACATTCAATATGAAAGTATAAATGTCATTCTATCTGCTTAAGTACTGTTCAGCTGTTTCCACCCATGAGAATATTTTATGTTTATGAAGAAAGCTGGTCAAAAAATAACAGATATGCTTTCAACATTATCCTTTATAAGTTTGACAATACAGCCTGTATGTACCAGAACAATGATTCAAAGCAGGGTAGGCAAGATTTAAAACCCTTTAGCGCCCACTATTGACAGCCATCCCTGCCAGGTGTTGTGCCATGCAGCTATACGGAATCACAGGATATGCTCGTTTTGGCATAAAGTTTAGTACTTTCTGATTAAATTATGAAAATTAATCAGCATGTACTTTTCCGCCTGGTATCTAGAGAGATATGATGTTTCAGTCCATTTTTTAGAACAGCAGAAATTCATTTCTCATACTCTGGAAGCTGAGAAATCTAAGATCTAGGCATCAGTAGATCTGGTGTCTGATCCTTCCTGCAGCATCCTCTGTGGTGGAAAGCACAGGGCATTTCCCTTCAACCTCTTGTATGAGGTGCTAATCTCCTTCAGGAGGGAGGAACCCTCATGACTTAACCACCTCCTGAAGGCCTCACCTTTTAATACCACCACCATGGGCATTAGGTTTCAACATGTGTATTGTGGAGGGACACATTCAGATCATAGCAGGTGGTATGTGCTGTTGTTACCGTCTAACCATCTGTAAAATGCCAACCTGCAGGCTCGGCGCCTGTGGCTCAAGTGG